>WKLE02002492.1:0-10635 GCA_014885115.2 Asterionellopsis glacialis
AAATGCTCTGTTATTAAACTTGCCGAATGCAACTTGAAACACTACTTTTGGTCATATCAGTCTTGAGTTATGGTCACGTGCATTTGTGTTATCGTCTCGTGGTTCGGGGTAGTTTTTGACTAGTACCAGGTAATAGTAAAGTAGTGTGGAACTGTATTGTACTACTTCAGTCTTAGTTAAATACAGGTACATAAGACCTATATCACTTAGTTTACAGTACAACAATCCTTAGAAGGCGACCCCAAAACAGCTCTGCCCGGAGTATTATCTTCTCTTTTTTTACATCCTACGATACTAAAATTTTCGCATTTCTTAGAAAAGAAGAATTATTAGAGACTACATCATTATTAATCAATCAGATATAGTCCTAATCTTGCTTGGTCGGTGCGCACACTTTGGCAGAGCTTAGGGTCTACAAACGTCAGATGATGTTGGCATCTGTGTGACCTAGATCCCCTTTTCTTATCATATTACTCATAATTTCTTTCCTAAGTACCACCAATTGAACATGGCAGATGCTAATGGTGAAAAATTGGAATTATCGACTGAAAAGGCTTGTGAAAAGTCATCAAAAAAAAACTGAAATTGTCAGTAGTCACGTTAAGGAAGGTATGAAGTCGAAAAACAATGGAGAAAAAAAATACATTGCCACCAAGAAAGACAGCAAGGTGCGAAAGAAACGTGGTGCCCCCCAAAAAGACCCGTGGGCACCAAAACGTCCATTACCTGCTTTCTTTGCTTACTCCAATAGTAAGAAGGCTGCCCTGAAACGGGAAAATCCGTCTCTAACAAACGTAGACTTGTCTAGAATTCTAGCGAAGCAATGGAAAGAAGCACCACAAACAGAAAGGCAATGTTACATCGACCAGGAAAAGAAGGACCTTATCAAGTACAAAGTGAAAATGGCAGAGTACAAGAAATCTGTACTAGCTCATGGGAAACCCAAAGGTGAAAATGACGAAGAGGGGGAAAAATATCAGAACGAGAACCTGCAAGGATATCAAATATCTTCCATGGCAGGAGATATTCAAACAACCTCACGGGGTTACCCCGTGCATTATATGCCAATAGGTGGTAATGTACCTAGCACGATGTTCCCAGCTGCTGCTGCGACCCTAGGACAGGTTTATCCAAATCCACAAACAGGTATGCCGACTCTAGATATGATCAGTCACCAGCAAATACATCAAGCTACTGCTGCGTCGGTCTCGGCATCAGGTAGTGGTAACGTACCGCCAATGGCCTACCCTCAGATGATGTTGAATGTTGCTCAGATACCAGGACTCACTCCAGACCCAAGACTAATGACTGGCAACATCCCTTTGCTCGGGATGACAAATCCTATGTTTCACCCTATGCTTGGTTACCAAGTAGGAGCGCCTCTTGGATCACATGGTACCCCACAACAACCACAACACCAACAAGGTAACAGTTCCAATACTGGAGGTGACACTGAAGGGAGTAATAGGATGCCTGAAAACGTATTTTCTGGGATCAATAAAAAGTCTAAGCCCGACGATAGATGAAACAGTTGACGTCAATAGATAAAGAAGGATAGTGGTGGTGTCACGTCTTCTAACCAGTCTAAGAGTTTTGATTGTTATACCAGTATGGACGTTTTCTTCGGTATGTGCTCATAACAATAAAGAAGGATAGTAGTTGTATCACGTCTTCTAACCAGTTTAAGGGTTTTGATTGTTATTCCAGTATGGACGTTTTCTACGGTATGTGCTCATAAGAATAAAATAAACTTTAACAATCATTTTCGCTATAAAATGATAAGTGCTAATGATTGCCCAGAGACTTGCAAATCCTTCGGGAATCATATTACATAGGATTTTCAAACAAAATTCTTATTTGAAATATTAGTATTCAATACAGTAGTGCCTTTTATGTCATATCAAGTTCCTGCCCTAGATTAAGTTGTTGTGCACGTTGGAGTACAACTTGGGCTGTCATGACATCCTGAATAGCCGTCCCAACAGATTTGAAAAAGGTGCAATCAACACTTGCTGCAGTTTCCTGCCTCAGCCAATTCTTGTTTTCTAGAACTTCTCCAAGCAAAGCTTTTGGATGGTCATGGTGGGATGATAGGAATTGGAGATCTCCCACGTTTAGTGCTTCTTGAGTATCAAACAATACTTTGCTTCGCTTAACACTCTCTTCATCGACCTCTTGCATTTCTGATGTATAGGAACCAACTCCATTAATGTGACAACCTTTCTTTAACCAGGAACCATCCCAGAGAGGTGTTGTTGTATTTGTTGTAGTTGCGATTACATCTGCTTTTCCAACTGCATCCCTTACAGCATCCTTATCACTGAGTAGTACCATGTCATATTCAACGTTCTTTGAGGTATCTTCTGTAAGTTTTTTGACTAATGATTGAGCCCTTTCTGCCGTACGATTCACAATGGTGACATGATTTACGCTCGGCTGTACAGTCTGTATCGAGTCAATATGGCATTCTGCCTGTAATCCCGCACCGAAGACCACTAGTCGTTTGGGATCTGTACAACATAGTTGAGTAGCAATAGCACTACCTGCTGCTGTACGGGCTCCCGTCAAATATGTACCTCCCATCAAAGCTTCTGCCATTCCACTTTCCGCGTTTACTACCATAACTGTCGCTGGTACAAGCGGTTTCCCCTTTGCTGGATTTCCTGCACGAACCGACACCAACTTCATACCCATATAGACCTCATTGTCGCCCTCACCATAGTATGCAGCAGGTTTGAAAAATGTCCAGTCCTTAGCTATACCCTCATCTTTCTTGTCGGTGGTGCTATTATCCTCGTATGATAGACCCAACCTTGTCGGAACAACACCTTTGCCTGTTTTGAGTGATGCAAGCGCCTTTCGATTGATATCAATGCAGTCTTTTGTTAAAAGGCATTGACGGACATCTTTTTCACTCAATATCAGCATTCTAGATAATCTAGTCAATGTCTTGAACATGATGTGGAATATCACTTCGTCTGGTCCACATTTCCGTCGAGAGAAAAGTCGACATCAAAAAGAAATCCAGAACAGTAGCAGGGAAAATGGTATCCAAAACCACCAACTAGAAGAAAATGAAGCACTACTGCACGGATCCCGCGCATAATTCGTGTCGCTGGCATGTCTTCTCATTTCTTGGTAATAAATATTCAATACTGATACTGTACCTGTAGAGAACTATATTATTTATAAGGGTGTCACTCGTCAACCTGTAACAAATAAAAATGTAAAGTAGTAGCCGCCTAGTAGTAGTCTAGAACTTCTGATAATAAAAAAATATGTAGTAAATCTGTATGCCGCAATAAATGAATTCAATATATTACAAAAAATACAGTATTTTTGTTAGATACAAGGCGGTAAGACCCGCCCAAGAAGATAACAATAATCATGTACTAACTGTACCTGGTACTTGTTTACATAGAAGACTTTATGTCTGTACCAGGTACGTGGAATTGACCAGAGTAATAAAAATCCAGGGTACGGCGTTATACCTGGTACATGGCAAGGATTAATAGAAGATACTGTAAGTGAAAATTGGTTTTAGTAAATACTACCTGGTAAGTGGGTAAGACTTGCTTAAGTACCAGGTAGTTCTCTAGACTCCCTCCTACTGTACGTACCGAAGCAGATCTTGATCTTGAGATCTGTTGTCCTGCGCAGAAAATGAACTATTATGTTTAGGACGTCAATAGCACATCATCAAAGAAAGCGCAATTTCTCATCTGTATCAAAGTAAGCTTTTTGCCTCGCCTAGTCTAGAAAAGTCAATTTATGCTGTTGTCATCATGGAAGCCTTCAAGAAATACCTATTTGCCATTTTTTGTTTAACTTTGTTGAGCGTCGTCGCAGCTGCAAATTTTGCTGCTGATGATATGCCTTTTCCTCCTTTGGAGGAAAAGAATCTGCAGCAGGGGGCAGAAACTCGTGGATTTGTCAGTGCCACGTTTGGGACAAATATGGTTCTTCAGCGTGATCAGCATGTTCCAATTTGGGGGTATGCAACAGTACCCGGAACAGTCATTACAACAAAGATGATATTGTTGAATGATGGTGACAACGAATCTTCAACTCCTCTTCTTCAAAGACTAGAAACTACAGCAAGAGATGACGGATTTTGGCGACAGATTCTTCCTCCGCAACCTGCATCTTTAAGTCCTATTTCTATCATCGTTGAGTCATCTGGTGATGATGAGGCAGTTGAGCTTTCAAATATTTTATTTGGAGACGTCTACATTTGTGGCGGCCAAAGTAACATGGAGTTTGATTTATCTCAAACGACAAATGCTACGGAAGAAATTGCTGCCGCTGACAAGTACCCTCATATTCGGATTTTCACAGTAGGGAAAGGTACTAAATCAAATAGCCCGCTCCAAGACCTACAGACAATTGAACAAACATGGTCTGTTGCCAGCTCAAAAACTGTTGCACCTCCTGAAGGACCCAAAGGTTTCCGATATTTTTCATCTGTTTGCTGGTTTTTCGGTAAAACTATTGCTGAGAATCTTGATAATCAGGTTCCTTTAGGATTAATATCAAATAACTGGGGTGGTACTAATGTTGAGCAATGGAGTTCATCCGAGGCCTTTGGGAAATGTGGCCGTGAAGGGGCTCAAGGAGCTTTGTACAATGCCATGATTCATCCCTATACTGTCGGTCCCATGGCATTGACAGGCTTTACATGGTATCAAGGAGAAGCTAATGCAAAGGGTGGTGATAGCGCAGATTGGTACTCTTGCTTATTTCCAGCCATGATTGAATCCTGGCGCAAGGACTTTAAGCCAGATTCTCCCGATGATCTGTACTTTGGATTCGTTCAACTCTCTACTTGGTGTGTTCCTGGCACTGCCATCCCAGAGCTACGCAATGCTCAAATGACTGCTTACGAGAAACTCAACCATATCGGATATTCAACAAATGCCGATCATGGAGCAGGATGCAACATTCACCCTCCAACGAAACAGCCATGCGCCAAACGCCTTGGCAGGTCTGCTCTTGCTCTTCAATACAAAAGAGATGATCTTGTATGGCGTTCGCCGTCGTACGTATCAGCATCAACGTCCATTCGCGCCACTGAAAACGGACTTGCAGTTGCCACCGCTGTAATCGATTTGGCAGATGTCGGGGACGATGGGCTCTATATGGTCTACCCATACAATTATATGGATGGTACTTTCGACTGTGCAGGAAAAAACGCGAAAGCTAGCTGTGCCTGGGCAGGATTGCAACTCAGCAGAGATGGATGGGTAAATGCAACAGTGACGGTGTCAGGCAATCAAATGATTTTGAGTGCAAATGTTGTATCGACACCATCTTCAAGCCTAAGGAAGGAGACTCAAAATATTATCGGTACCTCGTATGGTTGGGGTGGAGTCCCTATGCTTAGTGTTTATAGAGCTGGTGGAGATCTACCAGTCTTACCCTGGAATCGCAGTCTCGCAGGGCACGGATCAGTCGTAGAGGAGGCATCGATGATTGCTGTATCATAATGAATTCCATTGTATTGTTATCTAAAAAAACGAATCCTTCAACGAAAGTGCTGGATCCAATGGTTAACTTCCTTTAGGTTATGTGTTTCTGTTTCTATTTAGAACTGTACATTAAATATTCGGAAAAAAGCCTTTAGCAAAATCGTTTCTTTCTCGTTTCCTCCCTTTCTGCAAGCACGGACCTCACCATTAACAACAAACTATTTTTTTGCCGCCCGCTTTCTGTCATCATCAGGTGGTGTGTTATTGTTGTTATTATTGGTGCTGCTACCATCGTCCGGAGGTGTTGTGTCTTCCAATTGAAGCATTAATGTCATGAGTTTTTCTTCCAATGCGGGGAGACAACTATTAATCATTTCCTTGGCTTCTGCACGCTCTCTTTGCGCTTCTACTATTTGACGCTTCATCGGTTTTTTATTTGCCTCCAAACTTTCATTCATATTTTTAAGAAATGTAACATCTTCGGATACTTCATTACATTTTCGTCGAAGTGTCGTGGATCGTTGAGCTAATTGATTACGCTCCTGTTTCAGGGCAGAAATTAACTCTGTTGATGGTGACACAGTTTTCTTACGATGACTACCAAATTCACGTCGGATTTCTTCGAGTCGGCCTTCGTAGAAAATTCGTTGTTGTTCCAATTGACTTTTTAACAGTGTGTAATATTGACTTGCAAAGCCTTCCAGTTTGCGATGTACAACCTCACCCTCTTGTGCATCACTTAATCCAGGACTTAAATTTCGTTCGTATGATGAAGTATTGTGTGGATCATTCACTTCCACCAGTTTATCATCCTTGGCGTTTTGAATTAGTCGATGTACATACCCTTGTCCTACAAAGTCCCATACATGTTGTGTCTCTGTGTCCAATGCATAGGCGTGGAGGGTTTCATTATAATGTTGTTGAGCATGAGAAGTGTGTGAAAAGTGTTGTTGCTCTTGTTCTTGTTGCGATGATGATCCTGGCTCTTCCCTTCCATTTGCACCACCAATACTTGTTGCTCGATTATTATTGCTGGCCGCACATGCTACCACTGTGGATGGTGCATCAATATTACTACTGCTGCTACCACGTCGAACACCACTTCGATTGCTACCCCCACCTCTACCCCCGCAGGAAATTATACCACAAATAAGACAAACATAATTGTTCTCCGTTGTTCCACAAATGTGACATTGTGAAAGTGCTTCATTCAAACCAGAATGGTCATATCGACATACAGGGCATGGTGAATCTTGCCATTGAAGGAGACACTCAATATGAAATGAATGATTACAAACGGTAGTAAGAATAGAGGAGGAGGAAGTACATGAAGATGTACCAGCAGCACCACTATTTGTGCTAAGCGTATTTGTTGGGTTACTCTTGTTATTGTTGTCATTTTCGGATATTCCCATTGATGGGGCACGCTCTAGTTCCATTCGTTCCAAGCATACAGCACAATTATGTACTTCAGTCGTTGATGACGGTGCTGCATTGGCAGTTGGGACGACCGAACCACCGCCACTATTCTTGGCCGTAGGAGATGTTGCTGGCGACGGAGCAAAAAATGGACTCATAAGAGATACACCATCTTCTCCCTGCAATGCAAATACATGGTGCACATAACAAACAACACTTTCGTCAAGACTTGTGTACGGTTTTCCATGTAAATTTTCTACAAACAAATTGGCTGCTTTTTGTGTCAATAATTCAACTAATACAAGATATGTCCGTGTAGGTTCTTTTGAATTAAGTCCGTGCTCTGGGTCTATTTGGCTTGCGCCATTGTTTATATCCGCATGATTAGTTGAAATTCGTAAATCACTAACCATAGCAGTCTTTCCCAATTCTAATTCATCCGCTGCCAGGATAGATGCTGCACTCAATGCAATCTCTCTTCGTGCTGGAGAGTGCGGGACACTTCGAACAATATGTTGCGATTTAGCTCTCAAATTGCTTCCCGCTTCATCATTAATATTGATTGCTGCTAGTCTTTCTGTTAACGACTTGGTCTCCAGTGATGCATGAGATCCAAATGGAGTGCCCATGGCTGATGTAGGAAGAGATTTGGTAACCACTGGCATTGATGTAGCTACCGCAGTGGCATTTCTAGGCCGATTGCTACTCTGAACAGTCTCCGCTGGTGTAATTGCATGCTCTGGAGATGAAATCACAATTCGCACCTGCTTAATGAAGGAGCGATGAGACCTTGAAACCATTAATATCCCTTCGGGTACTTGTTCAGGAGGAACATCTACCATTGCAACCAGTCGTTCTGTCGGTGATGCACTTTCAGGAACTATCGTGTTATTATCAGATTGGTCATGTTGTCCTTCCTCAAGAGTGTAAACGCATCCAAAATATGTACCAAGTGCAGGATTCCCGAAGCTGACAGGTCGCGGTCGTATCCGCCTCTTTCGATTATTACTATTCCGTGGCTGTTGTTGTTGCTGTGTGCTCATAATTGGATGTCTATAGGTGAATTACTAAAACCACTCTAACGGGTGTATTGATCAACTGACAACAAGAATGCAATATTATGCTATCATCAACAACTTTGTACAGCGTGGACCAGGTCTCGATCATCGTCGCGCCGACAAACTGTCTCCTCTGTAATTTGCAAATTACGATTTCTCGACATGTGCAGAGGCGGGACAGTGTTCATGATTTAGGAGACACCCCTCTACTAGTAGAGGTCCTACCGGTACCTTACCAGGTACCTGGTACGGCACGGTTCGGTACCAGTAGGACCTACCTGGTACTACCGGAAGTGCTCTTACAGGTACCGCTACAGGTACAGGTACAGTAGGACCTACCGTACCATGTAACGTAGTCCTAGTCAATAGTCTGTAGAGAGGACTCTAGAGCTAGAGACTCTCTCTACAGAGAGGACGACTCGACCTACCTGGGTAGACCTAGAGACACTCCCTAACGTTTGATGATGGGTTTTGTTCCAGGAGAGAAAGGGACGATCCGAGAGCTTCGGCAAGATTTTGCTGAAAGGAAATATTTTGTGTGGCTCGAATTTTTTCCCTGTAATTTTTCCTAAATTCTGATCAATGAGATACACATCCAAAACAGTCGGGAAACAGTACCTGGTATTTTGGGTCCTACTTACTAACAGCGGTACTGGCGCACGGTTGTTTGGGTCAATTTTTTTCTCGTAATTTTTCCTGAATTCTGACAATGAGATACATATCCAAAACAGTCAGGAAACCGTATGTAGGTCCTACTAACAACTGTACTGAACGGTCCTACTTACTATTATAGGTCCTATTTATCATCTAAAAAAGGAATGTTTCTGTCTTAACTTTCTTTCAAGTTACAGTACAGTAGTACACAGTACAGTACAGTACAGTACAGTACATTTTACCGTATGGTTCTTAACGTGTAGAAAAAGTCCTATATAATAGAGTACCAGCAGGTAGCGAGGAACAAGCCTTTATGGCGCTTACCAGGTACCAGGTATAACCTGTCAGGAGTCTAGTCTGGGATATGTGTACCTGGCATACCGTATTAACCTATTAACTAGAAGTATAAACTATAGTTACTAGGTACTCGTACACTCTCAGACCTTCGGTTTGTCCTTATCCTCTCATCCTCTAGTCCTACGGTACAGGTAAGGTCCTATTCGCAGCACATGAGGCAGTAGTGGTCAATCAGACAGACACTAATACTTTCAGGAGAAGCCGCCGCAACATTGAACTACAGGTACGCATTCACTATCTTTGTTCACGAACAAACGAAATTCGAAAATGGATGAAATAGTTGCTTTTAATTGTGATCAGCTGTTTGTCAGCTTGTCGACACTATTAAAAGCAATCATAATTGCAAGAGGAGCATGGTGGTGTTTAAATTATGTCAAAGCATGGAAAAGAAAGTGCCAATTACTAGAAGCGTTGCCATGTGTCAAACCAACGTCGAAACTGCTTCATCATATAGGTAATGTTCTCCATGAAGCACCAAAAGTTCCGAAACTTGAACATCTGGTACATAGTTTTCATATAGTCCTAGAACATACCAAAATACATCATGAAAAATATGGTGGATATATGTTCACATTTTTTTCACCGTACTATTTACCATTCTTATCTAAAACTGTTGTAATTTTAACAGACTATGAATTGCTCACACAGGCCATGAATCACCCGCAACTTCAAACGAAGGGTTCACAATACGAGATAATGTCTGTTCTTACAGAGAATTCTGTGTTGGGTGCTGCGACAGATCATGATTGGAAACGTATGCGAAAATTGACATCCAAGGCATTTTCGAATAAAGTGATGATAAATACACATGCATCTGTCCATAAAATCATGGTATCTAAAATCTATCCTTTTATCGACCAACTGGCCAAAAATGGAAAAGAGATAGATGTGAAAGATCTCATGTCTCGATTGACTCTTGATGTAGTGGGTCAGGCAGCATTTTCCTACAATGTTGGCGGATTAGATATGCTATTGAAGAAGCCTAATCATAATGATGATTCAACCAATGGCAGAAAACACAAAAAAAAACCACTGTACCAAATATTTTCTGAAATTACGGAAGACCTCCAAACTTTGTCACGTTGGGGAAAAGTATTAAGTGGGATAACCAAAATGGTATTCCTACGCCGTCTGAACCCCAATATTCGACTTTTGAATGATACCGTGGCAGCTGTACTTGAACAACGAAGATCGGAAGCGAACATTAAAGAAGAAGACAACAAGCACGATCTTTTAAGTTATCTTTATGAAGAAGACGAAAACGGAAATCCTATTTTATCACCAGAAGAAATATTGGGGAATACTCGGACTTTCCTCTTTGCTGGTCATGATACGACAGCAATAACACTCACTTTTGCGTTGTATGAACTAAGTCGTAAACCCAAAGTAGTGCAAAAACTTCGTCACGAAATTGATCCACTATTCCAGCTGGAAGACAGCAAAAACATATATCCATCCTATGGTCAACTTCGTAACTGTTCCTTTCTCGATACTATCATTCGTGAAGTATTGCGGTTGCACTCACCCGCAATTTTTAGTCGCAAGGCCACAGGTTCTACGGAAGTTACATTGAAAACATCCAAATATAAATTTGTCATTCCAGTGGATACAGATGTTATTGCTTTTCCATGGATTACGCATCGTTTCAAAAATTATGATGACACAATAACACCAACGAA
>WKLE02002495.1:4504-14886 GCA_014885115.2 Asterionellopsis glacialis
CCAAGATCTTTCCAAAACCATCAAGAAAACAAGTATCCAGTAAAATCAGAAAGTCCTGGAATTTTTCCAAAGAATTTGTTCCTTAAACAATTTTCTACTCTAGATGACCCAGTAGTTGATTTGAAATCAACATCTAGTCAATTTGAAATCCACGGTCTGTAGGTCAATTTTTGTCCCTAATAGGTTATGTTTCGAATTGACTTGATAAAGTGACTACCTCTGCAGGTACCCCAAGGAAACCTACAGACGCACAGTTTATCTACTGTAGTCAATTTTTCTAAACATATCCTGTTACAGACAAAATTGACATACAGACCATAGGAGGTCATCAAGTCAATTTTAGGCTCAAATCCACTAATCTGCTTACAATTGTAAGCAAATCATCTATTTCATACGTCCACCAGCATTTTCCCTCCAAGATCACATGGGGGCATTCCCTGCAAAAATATTTTCCCAAACATGATGTCATCCCTTAATTAAAACCGTTTGAGCCTCCAAAGTTGCAAATTTTGCATTTTGGGGTCCTTGACAATGACGACCCACTGTTGCACAGGTAGATGAACAGGTCCACCACTCATGAGGACAGTTGTTGGATTCAACCCTCTGCAACAGTTGTTTTCATTTTTAGAATTGTATTTTATCCTGTTTTGGTAGGGAGTTTTTGGCCTATAATGCTGTGTACCCCCAGTACAAAATTAAAAATCACAACATTTTTCTTTTTTTTCCAGTCCAACCAGAACTGCCTTCCCTCCAACACGGTGCAACTAGATGGTACCCATTTTTGTTTGTGTCACAATGTCAGCACATGGCACACAAGAGGAAACAAGTAACAACAACAATCATTGTATAGAAGATTATGTAAATGCTAATGAGTAGTGGTTCATCATTTTTGGTTTAGAATTATCCACAACAACAACAACAACTACTACTACTACTGCTACTGCTATACAAAGTACTGTACTTTGTGACGAACAACCTATTTTATGCCACTACTTACTTGATCATACTATGGATGAATGATTCAATAACATTTGAATCATTTCGGATCGTTCAATACAATGTGATAAATTGATATGATGCTGAACACCATATTGACGTAATTCAGATATGGTCATTTTACTGAGTGGAATGAGTCTCAATAAATATTGTTTGACCCGTGGATCCACTTGAGATGCTTCTACAATATGATACACAAGTTCGGAATCTGTATAAAGTTGTTGGTGGTGTTCCTGTGTTTCTGGATGTGATTGTGCTGCACCAGCCGCAGTTGTAGCAACCATGGTAGTAGGAATATGACAATGTTGTGCAATCGTGACAAGTTGAGATGTATTCCAATTGGATAATTCTTGTACAATCAATGAATGTGTTGCGTCATGATTATCGGCGACACTGGTCCTAGTAGTAGTAGTGTCATCAACGGCTGCTGATGTTGTCCTTGATGCTGCTGATGCTGCTTTCACAAGTTGATCTACCATTTCAGATCGTTCAATACAGTTGGACAAATCTATATTCATTTGACGTGCATCTGCTTTAAGTTGAGATATAGATCTATTTTGATATTGTGTCCGAATCTGAGAATGAGCATGAGCTTGATCCTCACGGTTGTCGTTGGAAGGATCATGGTCATTATCATTATGGGCAGTCACAGCTTCGGCAGCAGCTGGAGGAGTTGGCTCATAAGTAGACTCATCTTGTGTTCTAATTGAATCCGTGCTGTTGATTGCAGTACCACCAATAACATGATCCCTCGAAGTAGTTTCATGTGCAGCATCAGTATCATTAGTATTAGAATCACCCTCACCGTCTACAGTCATACAATTAGTAGTATCGTCTTCTTGAGTGCTTTCCTTTTTCTCTTCATTAGTATCATGTCCCTTTTCCTGGAAATTTGTTGTTTCATTCGTCGTTTGGTTATAATCTTGATACTCTTGATTATATACCATGAATGGTTCATCTTTCTTGGGACGTTTTGTAGTATTAGTAGTGGCAAACGTTTTTGGTGTTGTCTTTTCCTCTTCTTCCTCATCAGAATCATCCACAACTGTTTCTACTTGAACTTTACCACTTATTGATGTTGATTTTGCAGGCATCTTTCTATCATCTTCTTGTTGTTCATTGTCATAATATTCCATAATATTCTCCTCCTGATTTGTATATTCTCCGTCCTCCTCCTCCTCCTCGTCATCGTCATCGTCATCATCATCTTCTGGCAATACAATTAATCTTCCACTATTGATAAATATATCAATCATATCATTTTTTTCAATTACATCGATTGGATCAAAAAAGACTCCTGCCATATCATTCATACAATGTTTTAATTCTTTAATGGACATGTGTTGCAAAAGACTTTTTTGATATTCAACAGGTTTGGGTGTAGTAATGATATCAACTTTTTGGGATTCTTGTATTAATTGAATCAATTCTTGTTTTTCCACTACGGTCGAGGGTATCTGAATATGAAGTTTGCGGCATGTTTTTTGTAACATTCGTATGGACATGCGTTCTAGTTCGTACATGGCAAATCGTGGTTTACGATATTTCATATGTTGCTCCCGTATGGCTTCATAGTGAGGATCCTCTGTGGGTAATTCATACCGACATATAGGACAGGAATTACTCTTGTTGGATAGCCATTCCATAATACAATGGGGATGATAGATATGCGCACAGGGCAACCGTAACACTTTACTATGCAAGGGATGGTCCTCAAAGCAAATACAACATTCACGATTGCAGGGATCAACTAAATCTTGAGGACTCACTACAATGGTGGGTAATTTTTTCAAGACTTCTCGTGACGCAGGAGGTGCCTTGCGAGGTGGTTGTGCATTCTGCTGTTGCTGTGATTGTCCTGCCGCAGCTGATGCTGCCGATGCTGCAGCTGCTGTGGCAGATGAAAATGCATTTTGAAATTGTTCCGTGACATGTTGAAATGGATTACCTCCTTCACCAAACAAGGACGATTGTTGTTCTTGTTGCTGATTTCGGTTTCGTCTTCTTTGACTAGTCCGTTGTTCTTGTTCTTGTTGACCTTGGTCTTGCTCTTGACCATGACCATGTTGTCGTCTTCCACGACGTCCTTCAAAAATAGAACCCATGGAATGCATAAAATTATCCATCTTTTTTTTGTGTTTGTGTTTCGTAAACGCAAATGTAAAATATAATATGGATATCAACAATGGACCTTCTTTCAAGGTGGTGTTATTACAGTAAACTGGATGGAGATAGTCTCTATCGATCAGGTGCTTGGCAATAATAATAAATAATATGAAATAGAACGATTGTCGTCCTTGTCGATTCTTGCTTGCTTTCCTTCTGGCGCGAAGTGTCCGTTTGTGTGTGTGTGTGTGTCGTGTGTTACTGACATGTGTGCGCTATACGAAGTAACGATCGTCTTGGGGGGTGACAAAACCACATAACTCCTTGCGTTTCGACAAAAACCCAACAACATGCATTTTAGTAATAAAAATAGTGGGTGGAACTTTGGGCCGGCCGGCGTTTGGGTCGTGGATAGATCTTTGGATCGTATCCTCTAATTGGAGAAACGCAAGCGATACTCTATCATGTATGCGCGTAAATAAGCGCAGCATTTTCATTGCAGATATCTGTGTACAATTTTCTTGTGACCGCCCCAAAAAAATTTCTTTCAGGTACTTTTGCTGTAACAAAATTCGTTCCCATGGCGTATAACTAGACTAAAAGAAGCACACATTACTAGAGTGAATATCCTGATATTTATCAGGATGTTTAGGTGGGCGTATGGGAGGTAGTTTAGATGTTACTGGTACCATTGCAGCAAGAATCTTCAATTTTCTGTGCAATGAATAATTTGGTAGAGTAGTACAGGTACACAATGTATGGCAAGTACTAACACAAATTGTTGCAACAAATAATTATACAACAAGAATTCACCATGTAGTTAAAAACTGTATGGCAAGCATAAAAAATATGTAAAGTACTAAAAAGGTATTGAAAATAAAGTTGTAACAAATAATTATACAGCAAGAATGTTCATCAATGTCATGAATAAGTCAAAAGCAATATGAAATGAATAATTTGGCCAAATAACTACGTGTAACAAATAATGAAGCAACAAGGTCATGCCTATAAATGCATTAATTCTATAATAATGTTTTTATTACAAGACAAAATATATGGTCATTGATTTTGTTGCAATAAAAAGTAGTGACTGGAAGCATTTGTTGCAACACATTAATTTTATTATACCAGTTAAACCATAATGTTGTTGCAATAAACTTTGTTGCAATAAACATAGAGTCAGTTATTTTGTTGCAAATGCTAAGCAATATGTTTTTATTGTTATTGTCATAAAACATAATGTACGGATTTTCACTATTTTTGTTGTTACAAACTCAATAAATCATGCATTTTGTTCAATTAAATAATTTATTTTCAAGGAGGCAATTTTTCAAACAATCTTACCACAACAATCTTCACAAAATATTGAAGACAGCTGTACTAATTTACCAAATTATCAATTAGATAAACACTGTTACAGGTAGAAGACTCTGATTGATTGTTGCATTTTATTGTTGTGTGACAAATACTTGCATACATTAGTGGTGCCCCTTCTTTCCTTCAATACAAACTTTGATGCCTTCACCATGCCTCACCTGTAATAAAATTTAACTATAGACAAGCAGGAGACAGCAATGTTAGAGAAAAAAATATTTGTGATTACAATTCATTGACAGTTTGTTCACCATTCGAAAACACTTGAAAACAAGTTTTGTTGAATACAGCACAAAGCAGCCCAAAATTAGTGTCCAAGACACTTTCAGAACACAACAATCTACCAGCATGATTCTATACAATCAATAAATACACAATAGCGACAAGGCTGCACAGAAGTGCTTAGCTGCGTCGCTTCCTTGTGTTGCTCCAGCATTGTCGATGGTGACGCAAAGTAATTTTGTCAAGTTGTGCAAGCTAGTGGACAAAAAATTAGAGGATATGATGTGGGATATACTGATAAATACCTCTGTAAGGTATGTACGCACAGAAGGAAGAGTACTCGTACAGGTATCCCATCAGTAATAAAGAGAGCATCCGTACTTTCTACACAACCACTGGTTATTTGTTCCCACTATGTACCTCGTAGGATATTGGATTCATACAATATCTGTACAGCAAATTACAAGGACAATTTTGATGTTTTTTTACCATAAAATAGATATATGTTCATACTTACATGCGTACGCCCATATCCCTAAACCACCTTTTTTTTTCAAGTCCTCCATGGTTGTGTACCCAAGACACCAAATAATACCAAAGAAAACGGTGCTTCAAATTAATACGATATTTGTACGGCAAATCTAAACGAATGGATCAACGATGAATCATACCAGGACAATTTCGATGTTTTTTTACCATAAACTGGATAAATTTTTATACTTACATGCGTATGCTCATATCCCTAAACCACCTTTTTTTTTCAAGTCCCCCCTGGTTGTGTACCCAAGACACCAAAGAATACCAAAGAATACGGTACTTCAAATTCATACCATATCTGTATGGCAAATCTAAACAAACGGATCAACGATGAATCATACCAGGACAATTTCAATGTTTTTCCACCGTAAAATGGATATATGTTCATACTTACATGCGTATGCTCATATCCCTAAACCATCTTTTTTTTTCAAGTCCCCCCTGGTTGTGTACCCAAGACGCCAAATAATACCAAAGAATACATTCACAAGATATTTGTACGGCAAATCTTAGCAAGCAAATCAACAATGAATCATACCAGGACAATTTCAATGTTTTTTTACCGTAAAATGGATAAATGTTTATACTTACATGTGTATGCTCATATCCCTAAACCACCTTTTTTTTTCAAGTCTCTCTGGTTGTGTACACAAGACACAAAATAATACTAATTTCATGAAAAGAATTTTACCGTACAAAATAAAAGAAAACTCATTTTGAAGTAAAAAAGACATTATTAACTACTACATGCACTGCTGTAAAAATTCAATTCATATTACCTTATTCGTGATTCATTTTACTGACAAATTTACTCATTTTACTGACAATTTTACACAATTCCATACCAGGACATTCTGAGTCACGTTTGAATGTTGAATGGACAACTTTTTTATACTTACATGCGTACACCCATATGCCAAAACCACCTTTCCCCCCCCCTCTCAAACTCTCCCTTCAATAGATTATGGATAAAAACCTTCACAAGTAAAAAAAATTAGGAACGGTAGATGGCACTTTTTGGTTCAGTTCAATTTTTAGTTCCATCCAATTATTTTTGACCCGTTCGACTAAAAAGTTGAACCAGAAAACACCTTTCAGTCTATGTACGATAAATACTCTTCAATTTTTGGATCAATTATTAACTCCGCAGTGCAAATCTATATAATATATATACTATCGAGATTCCCGAACCAGATATTATATCCCTAAAAATTCGTGAAACACCTGGTACAATACAGTACCACTACAAGTACGTTTGTACAAGTTTTGGCAAGAACAAACATGCATTGGGTTTATTTCAGAAGGAGACTCTCTAGAGAGACTAGAGAGGTCATCTAGTCTAAGACTAGGACCTAGCCTAGAATGCTGAGCAAACTAACAATGATGAATGATTATGCTACACCCCCATCAAGGTATTGAAGTTTTGGATTACTACTACTGCAGAGCAACAAGTATCTGCTTTATTCATCTACAGTACACCTGCACTTTTGATAAAAGTGGTGAGTATTATCATTGTTTTCTTTTGTAAGAAATGTTGCATTTGGTGGTCAGTGTACTATTAGAAGTGCTGTGATCATTTTGATGAAAAAATGATAGCATGTTGTTCTGCACATCATGATATTTTGTTGCACAGACAAAAATACCCAAACATTTGCACTTCTTATTATTGGGAAAGTCAAAGGTACTGCCATGATTTAATTTTAGTTACCAGATTTTTTATTTTATGACAACATTACAATAAAAATAATATTGCTTACTGCAGTTTTATAGTTATAATTTCTTTGAATAGTAACAGTCATATTGTGTGGAAAATATCATAAAAATTTAAGATTCAAGTAATTCTACCAAAAAAATGTTTAAGAGTTAACCATGCATGTGCATATAGTGCACATAGGTGCTAATAAAACTGGTATGATGTAGGTTAGATCTGTTTGAAAGTTATACTCATTTTTTAGCAAATAGTAAAGTTTTAATTGTAAAAATTGCTCATTCTACGGAATTAAAAAAATAGTAAAATTATAAAACTACAGAATTATATTGTAACAAAATGAATGACTGTATTTTGTTGTATTGTAATAAGCAAACAGATATAAATTAAATAAAATGTTTATTGCAACAAAAAATATAATACAATGACATTAATAAACTGGGATATTTTTGTAGGAACATTTTTGATTCAAATACATATATTCCTTCATGACCTCTATGTGATCATTTCTTGGAGTTCTTGGTGGTTGTCAATGATGATGCTCTCCATCCATATAAGCATCTACTTAAATTTAAAAGTTTGCAGAATCATCTGGTGTTACCAAAAAAATATATAACAGGAAAACCAAACTTTGTTAACATTGCAAACACATTTTTTGTCTGGCTTTTCTGGCAGCTTTGTTTATATGCTGGGTCATTACTTTACTTATAGCTTCAATCATAGCATTTAAAAATTTATTGGATGGATGGTTCAATGTTGTGGGAGACATTTGGCTGTTGTGACAAGATACAACACTCTGCAAATTCCCAAGACTGGAACATTTAAAATCATCTCCAATTAATGTGAGTATGCTCCCATGATTTTTTTAACATGATCTTACAGCAGGAAAGTAGAAGCTATGTGGAATGGAATGGGTTCCCTGTAATATACGCATTGTTTAAGTCCTTCTACAAATAAAGTGTACCAACAATTAACTCACAATCGTCATGATGACTTTCACAGATTTGTTGTACTTTTTTTTTGGGTAAGAATACATTCTTTTTGGTTGTATGCTTTGTTGCAATTGGCATTTTTGTAACAACATCATTATTTGATGCAATAAATGTCTTTTTACGTTCTTTTGTATGTCTTGTCTGCACTTTCATTGTGGTTATTAATGCTCCCACTTTCATCACTCAATTCATCATGAGACCACTTTTAATCCTTGCATTGCTGTTTTTAATAGACTGATCTACTTGTTAGTTGCCTCCTTTGTCTGTTCTCATTCTTTTGCCCTGCTATCAGGGCTGCAAGCTTTGATAGCATCACTTTTTTTTGTTTTTTAATCAAGATAATTTTGTTGTGCATCATGAATTATTTTTTGCTGCATGCATATCAATAGAAACATTGATGGAAGATTGGGCTTTGATTGATCAAAGGGTGACTTGTGGGTCCCTTTCTTCATCTTCTTGTTCCAATTCTTCTGTTTCTTGAAACAATTTCATGTCCTAAATATCTTTTGTTGCAATAACAACAATGGGTTATTTTTGTTGTCAACAACATTTTGTTGTAATGATTCAAATTTGACTTCTTTTTCATCTTCTTGTTCTGTTTTCTTTTTTGGACTGGCTGTTGCCTTCTTTGAAGAATTGATTTTCCTCCTGACCTTGTTCTTATCATCTTTTTCCAAACTATAAAGCCAGATTTTCTCAGAAACACAAAACAATGCTGTGAAGCAGTGAATTTGTTTTGATCATGTGCATGCAAAAGTAAATAATTACTATTATACACCAAATGAGAAGGCACATTATATATGAATAAATGAACCTATTGATTGCAACAAAGAACATACCATCAGTTATGTGTATATATGAAAATACACCATGAAGCACACGGATACTACAAAACTTACATCTGGAGCTTCATTGGAAAGAAGTACCTTTAATTCCCATACTTTTCTTTTGTTTGGTTTCATTTTTCTAGTTTTAGAAAAGAATTATCTGCAGGTTGATTCCAGTTCTTATGCTTCTTTCTATGCACACACCACACACACTTGGTGGCTGTCATGACAAGATAGGTTACAGAGAGAGAAACAATCAAGAAGGGAGATGATAATGCTGTGAGAGAGATCTGCAAGAGTCAATCTCTTGATCTTATGCTTGGTGGTTCACTCACACACCTTCTCCTTTGCTTTAGTAGGATTTAGGACAACATAGTTTTTACAAGAGCAAGGACAGTAGGATGTCTACCCACAAGTAGACCACCATATCCATGAACAACAAAAACGCGAAAAGTTCCCTCCAAGAGACAATGCCATTTTATAAACTTTAGCCCTAATACGTCTCCACAACTCCTGTAGTCGTCTTTCAACACTTATGCCTCCAGCTTTATATTTTAATTTGTAAAAATAATGTCTGTAGACTTGTGGTACAAAATTGCATATTACATAAATAATAATGTGTCTAAAATATCCGGTATTCAAAAAAGAAAAGAAGGTAGCATGAAGTGCATACAAAAAAATACGATTACGCATATCTGGTACAGATTTCCGTCTTTTTAACGGTACTGTATTCACAAAATTTACGAGTAAATATACAGTGCAGGTCTTTTTTCATAATATTTTAATATATTAATTTTTAATTAATACTTAAAACCACCTATTGGTAACAATTAATGTACAATAAATCTTGTCAACATTATAAAAAAATTATTTCCTTTCCTTTGGGTGTTTCTTTTACCTTCCGGTTTTCTCATGATAATGTATGGCCGCGGCAGTCCGCTGGATTCGCTTCATTTTCTTCTGGTAGGAAATATACTCTTTAGTAACGTGTAGGTCCTACATCATTTGAAATATTATTTATGGTATTCCCGCAACCTACACAATTTTTTAATATATTTTATCATGATGACATAAAAAATGAATTTCCCATTACCACGTAGGAGTGTGCTGCTTATGCGACTTATCTACAGTCTATGTACTGCCGGTTTTGGTCAAAAGGCAAAAAGAGGAGAAACAGCAAAGCATTAGCATTACAAAAAATGTCTTGTCTCTGCTCAGTGTTCTGACTTTGGTGTATATTTGTATGTGTGTTTTGACATTGATTCATCATGTCCAAGAAGATTGACAAAAAGCTCCGCAAACACAACAGCTCTGGAAATGACCAGCACCACCACCAATTGCCTCCAGCAGCACTGACATTTGTATCGGACAATCATCACCTGACAGAAATAAGTGATGATGATTCCAAAGAGCATACAACGAAAAAAAACGAAAGAAGACACGAATGGCTTTCGGACGACGAGACTGAGTTATCGTCATCTATCAAAAAACAACCAAGCAAGAAGCCTGCTTACCATGATGATATGGCTGAAACCAAAGCAAGAGCTACTGAAAATGGCAGTAGACCCATGATAAGAAGAAAGGACCCTCCTGCTGCCACGACGACGATGATGACGAAAG
>WKLE02002498.1:0-23268 GCA_014885115.2 Asterionellopsis glacialis
AATCTACTTCCTTTTCAAACATTTTCAATACTACTTTTCAATTTGTTGCAGCATAGTGCACCCCTACCTTGCAATTAGGAAGATTTTCTATACTGTAAAAAATCCTTAGGAAGACTGTAGGCATTACTTCTTTGGCTATTCTCCATCATTTCTTTCTTCTTGCTGTTTGTTCTTCCCAATATGAGTCCTGTCTTATGCAGAAAGACATCATTCTCATCTTAGAAATTTGCCTGTTGTTTTTGACTTGACTCCTCAAATAAATCAAAAATGGCTAATGGGAGAGCTTTTATAGTTGATCTATGATACATCAGTCTACTAGTAGTAGAACCAAAAATCAAAATCTGTCATCTAGAGTCCTGATTTCACCATGATTCCTTTATCTACTGTTATGATAATAGCTACTAATATCAGGTAAAAAGAGACCATCAAATCAATAGTCAACTGTAATAGAATAGATCCAGCACTACTAGTATCAACTTAGAGGGATTATCATACTTCTGATTTACATATCAAATTTTGGGTTTGTATATATGTAAAAGTTATGATTATCCAGCAATTTGTATTATCATTAACAAAATAAACACAACAAAATGAACAAAATTGATATTTATAGCAAATACAACTGCATTATAAGTTTCATATCATGTTCCTAATTTGAACATAAAACAAATAGTAAAAGTGTAGAATATGAATTTTTTGAGTGTATCTTCATCCCTTCATACAAACCAGTAATATTAAGAATGAAGTCTGTTGCTGTATTACAAATTTACCATAGTATGATTTGATTGTGAAAATTATACTGTAGGCCACAAAAAATTCCAGTACTATTGAAAAGACAAGAAGGACACAACAGATGTTGAGAAAAAATGTCTGAAGAGTTCTCTTTAATGTTAGCTGGTAAGAGACTACTCCACAGGTTTCATAAGAAGTTCCATTGGTGAGGATTAGTAGAAACATAAAAGAGAAGAAAGAGGAATATCTCCTTCACCAGCATTTCTTCAATATACCACTACCAGCCAGGGGATTTGGATGATGGTGATCATGTGGAAATTATATTTGGTATTAAAATCAAGAAATATACTTTTTCAGGGTGAAGGCACTCCTGTGGTGAAGCCATGAAGAAGATGGGAACCTACCCCCTGGTATTCTACTACTATATTCATTTGTTTGAAAGATAAAATTCAGGTTTGCTCAAGTATTATTTTTGCAAGTTTTATTACTGGTTAGTAAACAAAGCAACACCATCCTCAAATAAATTTTATGCCATTTTTTCCTTTGAAAGTTCAGTCATGAATCCACTTCCAGGGTCTTGAAAGCCTATACATTCTGCACACACCAATAAGCACACATGAGGTCAGAATTAATCAACAAACTTATAGTTAATTTTTGTAGATAGTAACAAGAAAAGAAAAGTTTTGAGATTAATTTTTGGTCAGTATTGAGTTAGTAGAATAACATGGTTGTGACACATGTACCCAGCCCAGATAAATATATGGAAACATGAACAGCAAAAGCTAGATGTAACAAGTGAAATAGCAGGAATTGTTATTACTGTCAAATCTTATATTGTTGTTAAGGTGTAGTGGAGTAAATTCTGGTAGTTCCAAAACAATAATATATTTTGCACTAAAATTTTATTTTCATGTCCCCTGGTTGTACATGGGAAAGTTCTAATCAGTCCAAGCACAAAGTCAATTAGCACTGTAGGAAATTTGAGGCCCTATGCACTGGAATTTTTTTATCAAATACAATCTTAGTGCAAATATGAGTATCTGTTCATCATCATTAGCCTCCAATAGTAGGTGCCTGTTGCAGATAATTGATAGTAGATAATTTTCATTTTGTATACTAGATACTACGAAGAGGGAAGGCAAAGAAAAATATGGCAGATTTCTTCTCTCTGTTTTTGTTGTAATTATCTGCAACTGGTGACTCCCAATTTTTAAAACAATTCAATCTATTTTTCTCTTTTTTACAGTGATACTTTTGAACAAGAAATATCCACCCTGGTAGGTGAAGAAGATTATCATTCTTGTGGGGAGCATGATTGGCATCACATGAATGAGATGACACTGACCTGTGTAGTACAGGCATTATTGGTACTCCTTGCTGGTATCTAGTAGAGAAAGTCCTGAAATTAGCCCATAAAAAGAAAGTTCTACTAAGAACTGGCTTCCTGTATTAAAAGATGAAGAAAATCTTTCAACAGCAAGCAATTTTTACATCATGGTTCTAATATATGACCCAGTCCAGTATTTTTGGCCAGATATCTTGATCTCCAAAAAGATTCTATGACAATAAAGAAAAAGGGTTGCTCAGATTACCATTGCTTCTCACATTGCTAAAGTTCTTCAAGCTTCAAAAGAGCAAAGGTTCAGCTCCCAAATCCCAACTGGTGTCACTTACTACTTATATTAGCTCTACTGCAGATGACATCTCAAGAAGCAAATTTTCAAGGCAAAGATCCAATAGTAAGTTACACTATTGCAAATCTAATCATTGCAAAAGTGGTATACTAATAGAACTGTCCACCTCCCTATCATGTAGTACTACTCAATCTTAAGTATACAAGGATTTTATAATAACACGACTTGAATTATGCTGACAATGTTGATTATTGATGATGCCAATTGGGATGCAAGAATACACCATAAGGCTACTTCTAATCATAACTTTGTACTCCATTGCCATGGTTTGCTAAAGCATTTACATGGTGTAGTGTTGGTTAACTAAAATTGATACTCAATTCACATTCCAGGTCTAAAGACAAGACATTTAGAGTTGAGTTTCCACCAAAATCATTCAGTGGTGGCAGTGTAAGGAGAAGAGAATTGACAATACTTGTATACCAACCTTGTTCAAAGGAAACTTATGCTGGTGGGTACTGATTATTGATTGTTGTTACAGAGACATTTCTAGTTTGCTCTTTGTCCCTGTGCTGTTCACAAAAAATGAATTATAGCTGGCAAGCTGAGATAATTGGTTCAGTACAACAGGAAGTCAAGCAAAAATAGTTTTTTCTTCAGGAACAAATTTTATTTTGACAACTGAAGACATGAGGTGGCATAGTGTGTCAATTTGAAATAGAAAACAATACCAAAATAAGTTCAGATCTATTTGAAAACAGTAGCAAAATGAGAAGTATTGTATTCATGGAAAACTCACTTTTTCAAGATGAGGATGCTAGAAAAAAGTAGAACAAGGCACCTGGTTACTTTCTCTTGCCATAAATAAAATACTGCCATATCATATATTACTAATGCTTAACTGTCACTTAATTGAAGAAGTAGTGCATCATTATTATATCTAGAGAGCAGGCAACAGATAACAACAATTTGATAACAGTATGTGTAGTTAAAAGGATTATAAGAGACAAGAATTTGTCAATTCTTGATATAGTATATTTAGGTACATAGGAGTTCTTATTCTTATCATCATTAAATAATGGTACCCCCCATTCAATTATGTCAATAAAATAAAGTCATTTTTTCATTAATTTTAAAATCATCTCATCTAAAAAAACTCATTTCAAATTTTCATCATGGTGGCTAATTATAATATATATCTTAATCAACACTAAGTACCCATCAACTAACTTATATTTTATGCTTTCATCATTGATACTTAATACTAAAGAGTACAGGAGTTATCAGAGCTGTTTACTAACCCCATTTTTTTGGTAAAGTACCTGTAAAGAAGAACACTAATAAAAAAAAATCTGGTAAACTGTTGTGAATAAGGCCTGTTTAAGTTCAAGTTGGTATAAGACGTGATTTGCTAGATTTAATAAGGAAATCTCATTTTCCCTACATAAACTTTTCAACAAATTTCTGTGCCAAAAACATGTATAATTAAATGTATAATAGACTATTTTGCTAATTTTATGCTACTACTACATTCCACCATTAGGAAACATCAATGTCTGTAGTTTGAAACTGGTAAAAATCAATGATTTGCTGGATTTGGTAAAAATCCATGACTACCCCTGTATTGAACTTCTAAAGTTCATGCCTCTGTTTAAAACTATAATACAGTACTGTAGTAGGCAAATCACAGTGGCTTTTCTTGTTAACAGCAGCAATTAGATCTACTGTTTCTTGTCAGCATCATTTCTATAAGAATTTTGAAAGTAAGTACATCATAATTTCAGTAGATTTAACAAGTCTCCATAGCTGAGAGTAGGTAGTGTAGGAGGAGAAGTATTACTGCAATTAGAGATGATCAACATGTTTTAAAATAGAAGAGGCATAACACTTCTTTCTAAACAGTTTTCAGTTCACCAGCAATACAAGATTCATGTATCCAGGAGCCTACTCTCTCTTTTTTGTGGATGAAATTAAAATTTGCTGCTGGAACACAAAGTACAACAAGTTCAAATATACTGAACTACAGCTACAAGTCTAGAAAAACACAGTACATATGCAGGACACAATCATGTTGGAAGCATATTATAAGAATGTGTCATAGTACACAGCACATACATACATTCATGTTCATTTCTACTTTTTTGACTGAATTCTACAGTTGAAGATTTTCCACATAAAATCACATTCACTTTCTCTATGGGCTTCTTTCATGACAATTTCAATGCCAAACCATACTTAATGTCTTTCTACACATGCACTGGACAATTTCCATGCAAAACCACCTCAATTCTTTCTACCTCCTTTTTCCATTCTATTTATGTACTACAAAGAGCTACATTCAATTTCATATTGCCTATATTGCTTAATTATGCTTCTTAAATTACTATTACAAATGATATAGAGACCCAGAAATACAAAACTCTTTCATCTCCTCATTAAGAGAACAGCATATATCAAGTTGAAAAACATACACAAATAAGGATGCAGGAGTGCTTTGTGTGAATTTCTTCTATTTTGTGCTTTTGTATTTTTTGTTGGATTTATTTGTGTCTCATATGGAACTAATCAGAATCAGTATTATTATTTTTTGTAACCTTCATCATTGATGTTGCTTCACCATAACAGAACATTTGATCTGTGTGAGTATTATATACATGTCATCCCCATAAATGAGTACCCAAAGGGAACATCACTACTTTAAGAAAAAGAAAAATCATTTACTGTAGTTGCATTTATTGAAATAATATTACCTGCTGCATATACCCTTCTTCTGTTTTTATGAAGTTCTATATTGACTTGTAGTGGTTCTATTTCTCTTTCTTTGAAATATTCAAACAAAAACTATAACTTGATTTGGATCAAGGTGTATTTCTTCTTTTGCTTATCTTTTTATCTTTTTCTTGATAGAACAACAATGTCCTATTTGGAAGAAGTACAATTGTCATCATTTGTATGAAACACTACTATTACAACATAATTTCATAATTTAAAGAATGCATCAATAAACAATACACTTATTCCCCTGTTCTTTTGTATGAAAAAATCAGACCTTATCTTTTACAATTTCTTTGCCACATCCTCTTAACAGAGATACATGATTCTACAAGATCATATCTATAACAGCAGGTATTTGATTCAACGAGGAGGAGGTTTAAGTCCACATAGTAATATTTTATATACACATTTAATATACTAGTATGCATACAACTGGGGAGTACCTGGAACCTGCTGCTGGAAATGAGTTACAATAAGCAGGACTAGATGGTAGTATATACAGATTTTTTTGCAAAAACCAAGTCAGATTTAAAGTTCATCCCAGCCCACAATCATACTATCTTATCTTCAGAAAAAAAAACAGTGTTCACACTAGACATGCTCTCAACAAACCAACAAGCCTGTCTTGCATGATCTAGTCCCCCAAACTACTTTTACTAAGTCAACAGGAACTGCAACAGAGAATGTTACCAACACACAAACAAGACAGGTGATAAATTAGGAAGAGGGGGTTGCTTGTTCTGATGATGGATCAGAACAAGTAGAACATCCTACAGTATCTGGCAATGGGAGAATATTGTTTCTTTTGAAATGTTTCCTAGTGGTGTTAGTTGGAGAACTGCATGGGTAGCTGGGAACACACCTCAACAGTATTTGTAGTAATTCTCCTTCTAATTTTAATGCTAGGAGTAACTTCTTAAACATAATTTTTGCTTAAGATTATATTAAAGATGAAGTGATGGTACCTGCAATAAATAAGGAACTAGAAGAACTACTATTTTAGAGACAAATCAATACTGGTGAAACTAATTTTTTTGGATCCCTTGGTTATTCCTAATTGACACTAACTTCAAATAAATAATGATTACTAGACTTGTGAAGAGGATTACTTTTTAGAATTGAATGAAGTGCCTGTAGTAGTTGTATTACCCATACTTCCTTTTTTGCTGAGTTGGTTCTCAAAGGAAAGAAGGAAGAACCACCTCAGGGTTTCAGAAAGAGACCAAGAAGAGTCAGTATGATGATATATCAATATATTATAAATAATAGCTAAATATTTCATGAGTGCATTAGGGCTATCACTAGTCTACTAAGTATGATAATTTGGGAATTACTTTCTTAAATTGTTTTGAGAATAGACTCAGTTTTGGGTATTTTGGTGTTGCTTAATTTGAATTGAGAAGGGATTATACAGTACTAGCCACAGACATAACTAATGTTAGAACTAAATTTTCAATAGTATAGGCAATGGAACAAGGAATAAGAAGGAAACTGGGATATAGTGATAAAGACAGACAGTTTGGAAGGGACTACACCCTAGTCATCCTGACTGCCATATTTGGTTTGCATTAGAGCAATCACTAAGTATAAGGATGAAATTTTAGAAAACAAACAATGTATAAGAAAAAGTAGAATTATAATATCATTTTAACCAGCAATAGGATCATATGAAGACAATTTGTAAAACATGCAATTCATAGCAACCACAATAGTTTCTTGGGTACTTTCTTTGGACTTGAAGAGGAATATCCAAAAACACAGAACACAAAGATTTGCTTGATGCCAATTTTTAATATTTTGGTTGTAGCTGCAACTGCAACAAACATGCTCATATGTACAGCACTCAGCTACTGGGATCAATAAGATTTTTTTTTAGATGCAGAGATAAGTTGGTAGTATGAAAAGCTAACTTTATACACCAAACATCAGCATTTGATTTTTTTGAATAATAAGAAATAAATAAAACAAGAGGTTAAATCCTTGAGAAATGTGTGTATTTTTAAATTCTGAAGATGCTGCTGGTATACAAGCAACCACACCAATCCAGCCCAAAACTATCAAGGTATCATACATTGACTAGTAAGGGGTCATTAAGTTCAAGAACATGGACAAGCATAAGAGGAAAGAATTTGTTAACAGAGGGCATGAATTGACAAAAAGTATTTTAGGAAATTGGATGATCAAAGATTTTTGGATATTGTCCAGAGCATTTTTGAATTGTGCATGTGAGATTCTTGTTGATGTAGTAGGGCTGGACAAGAGAGATTAAAAGAGACGATATATCACCATTTATTTGTTAAAATTACTGCTGCGGTAATTTTACTTTCTAACAAGAAATATTTCAGCTTGCTATCAAATAGCTAAGAAAACCTCAAAAAAAGACTATTTTCTGAATTAATTCCAATTTGTCTGGTTTGTCTCTGAGTCTCGATTTGGTCCCTTACACTACAAGTAATTCCACCAGTCAACAAACCGGTTGGAGTTTGTGACCTTTACTTCTTACTACTGTGACTATGGTAAAATTTTAAATTACTGTACGAGAGTTAAGGTTGAAAATTGGTTAAAGACAGATTTTAGATGTACAGCTGATACCGGACTACGTATCGATTATGAATGTACCACATACCAGGTAGGTGCGACTTCTACCAGTATTTAGTACCAAGAGCAGAAGGATTTCAAAGCGCGCCGGCCCAACTTTTGTCAGAAGAAAAAGAATTTTTGTACCTGTATGTAGTTACCAGAGGTACATATAACTGGTACAAACCAACGTACATTGTACGGTCCAAGTACCTGGAGTGGGCGGCGGGGGGTACCACAGATGGCCCTTTTGCCATGCGTACGAGTACCAGGTACCTGTACAGTTAGTCCTAGGTAGACTGTAAAAGTACCTGGTAAGAGGAGCTAGTAAATAGTACGACTTGACGGTAGTACCTGGTAAGTAGGTGGTGGCAGGTCGAACCTTTATCTTTAGATGCTAACCAGTCCAACTTTATGACTCTTTGTACTGCGGTACCAGTGCACTGGATGGATGGCGGCATGCTTCCGTTTTCCCAAGATCCCGGCGGGCTTGCTGTCGCTGTCTCTGGAGACAGATATCATCAGTTCTCAGAATTGAGAACCAAAAAATAAGCGAGGAGTCGTTGAAAGACCCAGCTTAGCGCATTGCATTGGTAATCAAAGGAGTCTTGCAGCAGACAGAGTAATATTGTAGACCATGGCGGACAATAACGAGCAAGCCCCTGCTCCAAGCACGGAAAGTGCACCTGCAGCAGAAAGCGCCGGTGCTGGAGAAGCTCCGAAGGATCTAAAATGGCAAGATAAAGTGTTGGAATCTGCCAAGAAAGGAGCAAGGTGAGTGGAATCAACGGCGCTCTCCCGATCGAAGCGCTGTTCGGTGTCTTTGGAATCCGACGTTCATTATGGTTTTTCGTTATTGACAAGGAGTACTCATGGAAAATATCTTTTATAATTGTTCTTCATCAAACCCAGTACTATTTCCGAAAAGGCAAAAGAAGTGAATCAGAAGCATAAAATCTCTGAGAAAGTAGGAGCCGTAACAAGTAAGACTTCTGAGAAGATCAAGGAATTCAACGAAAAGCACCAAGTCTCGGAAAAGGCAAAGCAGGGTTTGCAAAATACTTCTAAATGGGTTGGTACATCTATTCGTAAGTTGAAAGGCAAAGATGGTGACGACGCACCTCCCGCGACTCCTGCGGCCCCTCCAAGTTAAGTCGTGCAAACCAAGATAGTAGAAAGAGAGCGAGAACTTGTTTTTTTCATGTGGGACTTATTTAAATTCTCCAGGATTTTTTTTAATGAGTCTAATCTGTTTTGTATACACCCGATTTTTTCGATATTCGGTGGTATGCTTTACAAGTAGAATGCAATTTTATAATTGTATAAGAAAACATCTCTGGTTTCAAAGTTTCATTTTTTCCTGCCGTGCGAGTACCGCAACCACAACCCTTTCAACACCATACGTAGATATTCAAACTTCTTATTGTGGTTTAGCAGCATCATTACAGTACAAAGCAATAAAACAACAAATTCTGTCTTTTGGAATGAATCCTGCACCAGTTGTTCAAAATTCAGATCCCGTCAAAGTTCAGAAAAATGGATACCTTTTGAGCTCGATACATTTCGCAGTATCATTATCAACGCACTAGGCGGAACCGAGTGTGTAGCTCAGCCAGATTTACATTGCGAAGTTTCAAAAACTACATCTCTTTTGAACGTGGTCGATAAATAAGGGGACTAGATTATCTTTATTTTATTTCGATGGGAAACCAGCAAAGGGAGCAGTTCTGATCATCAGCCACTTTTGTGACACCACCACAAAACAACGTTTAAATTCAGGTGTCAAATGAAGTGCTTGTAGTAAAGCACAGACACTGGACTAGAAAAGGGGGCTTCATTTTTGTTCACGTCAAATAACTGAAAATTGAGGCGTAAATGGCTAAAACAGATTTTTAATACAGTACACGTGTATTGCAAGCAATGTAAGGTTCTACCTAATGAAATGAGTATGAAACGTTCTCAAAACTCTGTATCCTTCAATTTATCATCTAGAGTTGAAGCTTTCTTCATCTGGAAAAGTGTTCGGAGTCATTCCCTCGGCGTATGCACTGGTAAGTTCATACCTCCTTCACGCAAAAGGTCTCCATATTACAAACGGTTATGACTAATGAAACCTTGTCGAAACCCAGGACTCTTACTTCTACAACTACGACAAACCTATTCATGATCTTGTCATCTAATTAAAGGTTTCTTTATCTGAAAAAATGTAAGAGTCATCCCTTCGACGTATCCACTGGTAAGGTTCATACCTTCTTCACACAGAAGGTTCCCATCATACATGTCGGCTACGTTGGTAGTCTCAACAATCAATCCTGCACGTTTGCATTGTTCTGCAAAAGAATCAACTCCAAATCGATGCTTGGAGTCTGCGCAAATACTAAAGGCAATACCTCCGGGTTTGAGTGTATCATGAAGTGCATTTGCAGCGGCAATAGAATCATCAGGTTGACAAATCATATCAGCTGCCAATACGACATCAACCTGATCACGACTATCCCCTGTACCATCCAACCATCTATCAGCCGTACCACTCTGTTTGTAAAAGTCTAGTTCTGATGTTGTTGCGACATGGTCAAGATCATTTAAACTAATATTTCGTTGAGCATTCTCCAACACGGTAGGGTTGAAATCTGTCAACGTCACGGAGTGCTCGCCAAAGTCGGGACCACCATTGGATTGAATACCTGCTGCGACAAGGCCAGTCAAGCCACATCCTGACCCAAGTTCCACAACACTTTTTCCAAGGATAGAATTGGGATTAGCGATGAGCCATTTTGAAAGAGCAACAGCAGATGGCCACATGACAAATCCAACATCTTCCTGTGCCGATTGCCTCCGTGCAGTCACTTGATTGATCAGAACTACTTGCTCGTCTGCAGTAATTGTCTCCTCCTTTTCTTGGTCAGATTTGTTTGGAGCTGTGATTGTAAATCGTAAAGGTAGGCGTGATCGTAAATCATCTGGTGTCAAGGGTGCACATTTAACGGGGAAAGAACCTCCGGCTTGTGTTGCAATTTCACAAGCTAAATCTTGTAATTCTATTATAGTATCTTGATCTTCTTCTGTTTCAAAATCCATTGCTCCATCATATCGGATTAATCGTGACAATACCAAATGAGATCCTTGTCGACCAAGTTCTTCTGCTAGGGTCGGGTCCACTCGTGAGATATTCACGTAAATAGTAAGCACTCGATAAAGAATATCTGTTTCGACCGTCCCTTTCACAAAAAAGGATAGTTCAGGAGTAAGTACATTGATATCTTCTTTCTTTTCTTCTGCCACTTTACAACCATTATTATCACGAGTCATTACAGTATTACCTGATTTCATCGATGAATCAAACCAAGAATTCATCGAATCTCGAAGCATCGGCACAAAACTCGATGCGAATCCACCATCATTGACATTTTCCAAACTTTCGAATCTCAGTAAAGCAATTTCGCGTGGATTTGATGTTTTACTTTCAAGAGAATTCAAATTCTCAATTGAAAAAACATCCATCGTTAATGTCCCTCTTGTATCTCAACTCAATGTAGTTTGCAGCTTTGGTTTTAGACTAACAGTGAGGTACACGTGTGCACCAGCAGGAAGTAATGGGTGTGACGAAAATATGTGAGAGTTCTGATGGGGGATTAGCATTTTCACTATAGATGTTTTACACACGTACGAAATGTACTGCACGAGACGTAGGGTGGGAAAATACTTGTGAGTCATGAAGAGGAAAAAAAATTCGAATTTTTTTTCTTGCCGTCGTTCTACGACAGTAATTTTCGTTGGTTACGAGGCCCCCTTTCCTACGTCATAACCATGATTCGGAAACGTCAGACTCTCGAGTCCAGACAGTACTTGTATTTACCTGGTACCTGGTACTACCAGGACTTCTACCAGTATTTACCTGGGTATTGAAGCTGTACACCGACATCCTCCCAATCTCTTTTTGTTCGCCACCAACAGCCATCGCATTTTGATGTCGTGTCTTGAGTCTTCTTTCCGATGTCTGCCTTGATGGATGAATTCACCTTTCATCTTTCTCTCCACTGTGCCGTTAGAGGTGCTTCATTTCGAACTTTGGCACCATCATCACCGAGAACGACCTACAAATAATTTTTAACTGGTCTTTTTGCTGTTGCTTGTACAATCAAGACAGAAAAACTCCAGTGACAGCTCGACAAGCCTTCATCATCACTCCAGAAAAAAGGAGATGATGTCAACAAAGCATTGCATGTATAACATATTCATTAGACGGCTTCTAATTCAGAATTTTCTTTTGGTTTTGGTGTTATCAACATCAGCGGTGACTTCTTTTTCTTTCAAGGTGAACCATCCTTGGTCTTATGTGAAACATCTTCAAAAACAACAATTTCCAACCTGCAACAAAAACAACGACAGCAGCAGGTGCATTAGCAACGTGAAACAACAGACAGTTTCCAATGATACAAAACAACAACAGAGACTGAAGCCTTTATTTGCATCCTCGTCCTCCTCTAAGGACCAGAATGAAAGGAATTGGAAAGTAGGCGATGTGACAATTCGGAAAGCACAATCAGCTATATTGGAGATCTACGGTACTTACATGAAGGCTCTGGATAAAAAACCATTAATTACCAAGAGTATTACAACTGCATTTGTTTCTGTCTTGGGAGATCGATTGGCACAAGGTATTGAAGCTAATACAGCGGGAACAGTATTGGTCCTCAACTGGGTACGTCTATCGACTTTTTTTATTGCTGGTGGTGTTTTTGTGGGTCCCTTTGTACATACATGGTATGAACAATTATGGAAACTTGGTAGGTGGATGGAAAGGAAATATGGATCATCCAAGAAACTACAAACTGTGGTGCAAGTTATAACTGACCAAACGATTGGTGTAGCGATGTTCTTCCCCACTTACTTTTATGTGTACGAAGCCATAGAAGCTGCTATTGGTATGCGTGGTAAGGATACGACAATATTACCCATTGATGTCTCTCTCTACTGCCATTGATATGCGGTTACAGAAAACTAATGCCTTTTTTGGTGCAACCTCTTTCTTTTAACTTTGCTTGTTACTTGTGTCTTGATGATTTGGTTAAAAACAAAACAGTTCCCTCATTTCATATGGCTACTGCAAAATGTCGAGAACAAATTGGATCTGTGCTTCTGCTACAATACTATGTTTGGCCACTCACAAACTGGATTAACTTTGCTTACATCCCCGAAAGTCTTCGTGTCCTTGTGAGTGATCTTGTTGCGGTTATGTTCAATGCGTATCTGTGCACCCTCGTGGCATAAATCAAATAACAGCAGTACTGGAGAGAAACGGTGCACTTTTTCATCAAAATTAATATCTAGAGTGTGAGAGTAAAGTTGGCTTTCATGTGGTAGTTGCTACAAAAGGGAATGAGCTCAAAACAAGTTTTATCGATGTATCAATACTGGGGCAAATAAGTGAAAACACAAGGGCAGTTACGGTCCGAAAAGAGGCTAAGAAAGAGATGTCACAAATTATCAGATTCCATTCAGTTGAAAAACCGGTACACACATCATGCATTTCAATGATATCATCACGATTATGAATGCCTGTGACTTGAAAGAAGATATTTACAAGCAGAGTATGGGAAAACGTGAGAATCATTTGAAGCGAATCTAACCCAAACCAATGAAGCTCAACGTTTTCATATTTGTTTTCGACCAACTGAAAGTTGGTTTCAATTTCTCCCCATGCACATTTCAAAGAGGAACGATCTGATCGATTGGGATGATGCAAAAGTTAGTATTTGAAGTATTACTTTGTTGAATATACTAAACTTTGTTGAATATACTAAATTATGTCATTTTGTTCAGGATTGATGATTTTTGTGTAATTATAGGAATGCCATTTCATCAAAATAGCCAATCACTTCCATAACTTTATGATTTCTATTTTTACTGAATTTCTTTTGAAAAGGTCTATATTATGTATTCACCAAAAGGTAATGCCACTGGCTAAATTACTGTATCATCGTAGTGACTAAAGCCCCAGGGTAAAAAGATAGAGATAAAGTTAGTATAGAATAATATTGGAAAACCCAATTTATTCAGCAGTCTCTGTTTTATTCTAATCTGAACGATCGCGCTTCACCCAGTAGTCGTCTTTCACAACACCGTTGCCGTTCTCGTCATAACCGACAAATTCCCAATGCAACGCAGTAGCGTTTGCAACAGTCATGCGGCCGTAGCCCCATTCCCTCTTAAAACTTTCTATCCAGTCATGCCGTCCAAGTATCCTTGTCTCACTCAAGCTGGCTCCTGCAGTACCAATCGTAATGTGTTGTGGTCCTCCTTTGTTACATTCCCCTTTGAACAGACCATCACACATCCTTGAATAAGAATGGTAATGTCCAGCAAGGAACATGTCTACTTTGAATTTTTTCAGAAGGTCCTCAAATTCTCTTCTCATCATCCGACCCACCAACTTTTCGGACGTTTCTCCTCCCCACGGATGGCCCCACTCTGTATCATACATTGGGCGGTGACTCTCTAAAACAACCCATGGTGTTTTAGTTCTGTCAACACTTGCAAGGTCACGTTCGAGCCATTTATACTGGACAGACCCTGGCCGCAAGCTATGTTCTGACGACACGACAACTGTATGTACATTAGCATAGTCGTGAGAATACCAGAAGACTCCATTCCCATTATCTGGCATGGTGAATCTCTTTGCAACAGGCACACCACATTCACCACCGGAATCATTTCTGAATTTTCTCAAAAAGGTGAACCAAGGTTGATATCCATGAGAAGTATTTACACCGCTTGGATCCTTTCCATCTTGTCCTCCCTCTGTATGGTCATATTCATGATTTCCAACAGCGATCATCAAAGGGACTCGTGAAGTGATTGATTCAATCATGGCAAACCAGCTGTGAAGGAATTTTAAAAACAACTTACTTAGAGATATGACAAGTTAACATTTGTAGCGAAATTTGCCGTAAAAGTATTTCTTACCTGTCCCAGACATGTGCGGCACCTCTTGCATAACTAAGATCACCAATGTGATGGACCGACCGAATCGGAAGAGCAACATTCTCATCATTAAGTTCTCTTTCGACCATGTTAGCAGTAACCTTGGCACCCAATGACCAACCATCCTCAGGAATGCCTTGGTCCCCGTAAACTATATATCTGAATGGTTCCGATGAACCAACAAGAGGTGACGTCCTAAACGTTTGAGGATCACTCCAAACAATATTATCATATTCCTCGTCATCCAAGTCTGTAACATCAGGTCCATGGACACCAAGAATTTCTTGAGGCATCCATCGAGTGCCGACACGATAAGTGTATTCAGTGTCCGGCTTTAAATGCTGTAATGTCACCTTATGGAGATAGCCAGGAAAAATAAACTTTCCTGGATCGATAGATGTTGCTGGTTCTTGACACATATCATCATTCAAGTAGGTAGTACTAACACCTGATGTTAATGAGGCATCACCATTTGTTTTACCATCCTTTTCTTTTTCATAATGTTCAACAATTGGCGTTGCTTCGTCACCTGTTGTAAACGATACTACCATTTCTGTCGGATCATTGGTGAAAGATAAATGCAATGCTGTTGGGATATTATTCGCATTTAGTAATTCGATTGGGTCTGTCGATCCTCCAATTTCATATGCATCCTGTGAGGAACCAGGTACACCAATCTTTTTCCAAAAATAAAATGCACAAGTGCTTTGTCTTACTATTGGGAATTTCTTCATGTTCCATTCTTCTCGTTTTTTTTCATAATCTATCGAATGACTAGGGTCGTCTTCAGAAGATGCTCTTGCTTGAGCAATCGTTGCTGCATCCATAAACTGTGTTGGACCATACGTTGCCGCATCTGCCGGACAATAAATGGCAATAACATCGTCATCATTTGCTTGGTCCTTTCGCCATGACAAATTCAATGAGTCAAGGAAGGAAATTTTCGTTTTATCTACCTTGAAATCTAAAGAATGAGTCCCACCACTCGTTTCTTCCTTTCTAAGTTTTCGTGATTTAGGTGGACTTCTCGTCGTATGGAATGTTGCATGTTTCAAAGATTCATACAACGGATTGTTCACAGGACTCAGTAATTCCTTTGTTTCATGATGAACGACCGAAAGGAAGGATGGTTGTGTGTGCGATGAATGACCAGTCGTTGTTTGGACGAATTGACCAGCAAACATTGCACAAGAAGCTAGTCCCACCAAAAGAATAATAATTCGACCATACGTTTGATTCACCAGCATGTTATCTCCAAATTCCATCTGTCGTGCTACTACCGATCGCTTACTTTCCTTCGATAACAATAGCGATTGTTCTTCAGTCTGACAAACAGGTCGCGAAGAAGCATCGAGCTCACCGTCGGCAAACGTTCCGTATGCATTTGTACTTTCCTTTGTCACCATGTTAGAGATAGAGGAAGCAGTCAGATCGGTTCAACAAGCGTTTGGGAACTTGTAGTGTGTTTCTCTTTCAATTCCTGAATACCCCAGATCACCATGGACGCCGACCGATGGCACCGCAGAAACAACAAAATGGCTGTGTGACTGCAACATCTAGGACTACCGGTAGGACCTTTAAGGACTACATGGTACCGGTACCTGGTACCAGGTAGGATACCAGGGTAGCTGTGAGCGCTGTACAGGTACCGGGTACTCTAGTATTACCTGGTATCTAGTATCCTGAAACTTGGCACTACCTGGTACCTGGTATACGCTCTACTGTTGTTGCCTTCGGATGACGGTAAAAACAGATGATGCTATTTACCTGTACCTGGTACTTAGCCATCTTTGAAAATCGTATGGTGTGGTATATTCTTGTAATATGTTAGACATTTCATTTCGAATTTTCGAATCTTTCAAGATACGATACACATTTTAGAATAATGACCCCAACGTCACGAATGGTCGAAAATCCCGTGTTAGTGGTTGGCAACTTGATTACGCCAGGAGAGAAAGAAGAGGAGAGAGAAAGAAGAAAAAGAAAAAAAAAAAAAGAAAAATGTATTTTTTTACCAGATTATTCAAAACTACGTATATGGTAATAGTGGCAACAAGGATAAGACATTGAAAAGAAACAAAAAACCAACACACCATAATGATAATTGCAGGAAGGTTTGAGGACGCAACAGTGTTTTTTGTTATATAATTACAAGAAACAATCAGCAACTTACAATACTATTTTGTAAAAGATATCGTGCGACTGCGACACTGATGCCAAGTTATTTTTGATAGTAGTACAGCAATCATGAAGCATAAATGTCAACAATCAACCCAGAACATGTGGTATTGTACATAGAGGAGCAAGGGACAGCAGCATTTACAGTTCAAAATAATGAGATACTAGAAACAAAATAGCACCAACATACAGTATTATTTTTGGATGAGAAATCGAAATTCCGGGATGATACCAACTAATGGTTTTGAAAATTGTAAATACATTATGAACAATGAAACTCAACAATCTACCTAATGGATGAAGCATTTCAAGTGGAGAGGAGAATATAGGCAGCATTTACAATTCATGAATGCAATTATCATAGAAAACAATCAGCAATTTCTGGAACAAATCCGGAAATTTTGAAGAACAAAGGATTCGGAAGAAGGAGGAGTATTCCTTGCATTTACAAATATTCTAGACAAGGAGCATGCATCAGTACTTGCTGCATGGAGAAACAGCAAACAGTTTGTGTTATAGCAATCTATTGCAAGAAGTTACAGAAAATTCAATGCAAAAAAGACAATTTCATCAGCTGCCATTGCCACAGATAGAGCTGCAAACTAACAGGCTATTAATATTTGCAAATAGTCTGACTCATTAAAATGGGGGTAAGATCAAATGATTCAATGATATGATGAATTCAATCCTTTTGATGCCACCCTCTCCACCACCGCCACTCACATTGATCTCTTCCCCAGGTCAGTTTCTAGATCATGTTGTGCAACCATACAAAGTTGTAGATGATATTTTCCAATCCATGATCACATCATTAGCTGATCATGTTGCTGAATCATCAGCCAGTGCAGATGAATCTGAGAGTGATGAAGCGGTTCCCGAAGAAAAAGAAACACCTCCTACGGAAGCGGTTGACTCTTCATCTCCTCCTCCACAAGGCTTTGATTCTATTCAGTTTACAAAACAACTTGCTGAACACGGGAATCAAATTTTGGAAAAAAAGAAAATGAAGATAAACGTCGCCTTGCTCGTCGTTTGATAGAAGTGGAACCGGATATGTTCCGTCAGTCATCCTCTTTCGCTCATTTACCCTTCGGGTGTCATAAAAAATAAATGTTTGTCGAGTGCCTTGGAACATGGCAACACACAAGGTGAAGGCTCAACAGTTCAAAGAAGAACAAGAAGCCTTTGTAGCTGTGGTATACATTTATGGACTTTTGGTAATTGGAACCATGATTTTGGGGATTACGTCGTTTCCGTTCCAGCCATTCAGCCGAAAAGCGTGGTTTGAAACGTCGTATCCTACAACTTGTATACAATCGACCTGACCTCAAATCTCAAATTGAAGGAGAATTGGGTGAAACCTTGGGATCTGTCCCACCTTTCCACACCATCTTTTTAGCTGGTATGGGAGCAGGTGCTAGAGAACGTATTGGAAACTGGAAAAACTGTCGTGTGGCCCGTTTCTTTGCTTGGCTTGGTTTAGTAGCATTAGCATTTGTCAATCCCTTCTTGGAACTGTTTTTACTCCTCTGTTTGATGGGAGCTCAATTTTTCAAATTGTTATGCTGCCCACGAAAGTTGAAGGTAGATTGTACTTGTTGCTACTGTGGATTATCTACCGCTGACGCCAAAATGGGAATGCACACTGAGTGTGATGTCTGCAATGGTACTGGAGTATGTGCCCCGTCATGTGAATTGTCATGTGAATTTTGCTGCGATAATGAAGAGGACCAGGTAAAGGGAGACGAGGAATGCACAGATGAATTCCACCAATGCGAAGAGGACGGAACAGTCCCGCCCCCACCATCAAGTCGTCGTCGTGGTACCACCGTCAAGATGGCGAGTGAACATGCCTACATGGGAATTCCAGTACGAGTTGTTTAAGCTGTAGAGTGGTCTTTCATATACATGCAAACATGTACAGTGTAACTGTATGCTGTTGTGCAGTAGATTCCATCTGAGTAGAAGACTCCATTCTCTAGAGTAAAGTAAAAACTAAAAATAGTATCTAAATTCATTTAAACAATGGCAGTACAAATTTCAAATAGTTGTGCATTAGACTTTAATCCATCGTTTTACTACTACTCTCTTCATTATCTTCACTGCACGCTGCTAGTTTGTTTTGGACGAATAATCCTAAGTACTTCCACTAATGAGAAGAAGGATGATTAGTCAATATACCGTCAGAGTAATTCTTGCCATGCCCAGATAAGAGTGATGGATAACATCAGAACGTTAGGTGTCGAATGAAACGTCCGATGAAATTCTCGAGCGATTTCCAATGAAATCTTTTCATGACTAGTTAGACTTCGTATTTGCAACTTAGTCCTAGTATTTTTTAGTTTATTTTTTTAGCATTCTTGCCATCGTATTCACTACTGCTACTTACACTTTCTGTTTGAGTGGGTGAATCCTTCTTGTCACCATCGTTCTTCTTTTTCTTTTCACCACCACTCAAAATAATACGGATAATTTTATACCACCAAAATAATTGTAATGCATAAAACCCAAAGAGACACGCCATTAATGGATCAGATGTCAAATGAAATCCATTCATAGCTTGATAGGCTTGATATATTATGATGGGAAGCCATAAAATACGACATGCTGTAAACGTTAATGCGAACACTATAAAATCTAAAGGTTTTCTTGTACGTTTGGCTCTATGTAAAGGGGGTGATGATAATTCACACATGTATGCTTTGGAATGAAATCGCAATTGTCGATGAAGGGGTCGTGACCAATTGATGGCACCAATTGCCAAAACAGCGGTTGCATGAATCACATCTATACAGAAACGAATTCAATAAAAAGACAAAGAAAGTCAGAGAGAGCGAGGAAAGCATTTTGTGACGTCGAGTATTGAAGTGCAGCTGTATTTTGCGTGTGACACGAAACGCAATTCCAAACCAAGGGAACAGAACAAACAATACAGTATTCATATAACTTACATGGCCAATCTCGATTCAATATAACATCAATGCAATCCACTAGGAAATACCCATACGTAAATTCGATGATTGTTCGTTCCTTCATGATATCATCATTATCCATGCAAATAGATAGTACAGCCAAAATTAGACCAATTACATTATGGGAATGATGAACTTCTTGCCAATCACTAAATGCTTTTGGTTGTTGAAGTATGAACCGACAATACAATGCCAATGATGCATAGATAGAGAAACTAATGTAAAACGTTATAAACTTTTCTTCCGAATTCAAATATTGTTGCCAAAAGGTAGTAACGATCGAGATAGAAGAATCCATCCTGTACAGTATATACCCACAATGATGATCTAGTCTAGCGATAAGGAATGACTAGGGCGCACACCTTTCGATAGAAATTGAGAAGGAATGATCAAGAAGTAATGTTAAAATGGGCAAAGGGACGCACTTTTGGGGCGAAAAAAAAATCCTACTCCTTTTTTTTACGTGACACGAGTACCAACATTCTTCGGTTTTCGAACATTTTTGAGCAGCCAGCACGATATTTACACGACAAAATGGGACCATGGCGAACGGTGGTCCGTTTGCAGTGTTGCACTGGAGATAAGGCTGGTCCCGGGTGCAGGCATCATCAGAATTTTGTTAAAGATTATCAAGCTTTTTGTCATGGAAAAAAAGGGCAGCTTGAATATGATTTTTGAGAAGTCGAAGTTGGAGCTTATTTTGATAGTAATTTTGCACGGCCACGTGGTCCTGTCTTCGGGTTCAAAAGTTGGAGATAGTCAACAATTTCTCTTACCCATATAAGACAAAGAGTCTTCTTTGAAGGAATGTGAAGTGGTTATGTTTGTATAGAGGTGAGAATAGAGGTTAATGTGGTGACGATGGTCGTTTTCAAACTAGTTGGTTGTTAGTTCTCGTTCAAACAATACTTGATGTACAATTAAGAATCATAGAACGTTACGTTCACAGTAATGATAATTTAGCAGTGGCAAGGACAACAAATTAAATAACAATAAAAAATCAACACATAATAATGATCATTACGGCAAGAAGGTTTGAGGACACAACTGAATTTATTTTTAATATAATTACAAGAAACAATCAGCACCCTACAATACTATTTTGGTAAATTAAATCGTATGAATGCGACACAATTTATTTTTGATAGTATTAAAGCAATCATGAAGCATAAATTTCAACAATTAACTAAATGAATGAGGTATGGCACATAGAGAAGTAGGAGGGGACAGGAGCATTTACAATTCAGATAAGAATAGAAAACAAACAGCACTAAAAAAGTATTTACATGTACTTTATTTAAAAGACGACCATTAACGTATACACTCACTCTGTTGTCTTGTTACACAGAGACAGAGCACTCAAACAATGATGGATCGAAGTAGTGAAACTCAAAATCTCTCCACAAATCGTTCCACTGAACTTTCTTCGCTTGCAGACCCATTTCGAGACAGAACGTATCCCATAATTTCCTCTCCCATTCTGGTGCACCGCCTGCTCCGATGTAGTTTGGGAAAGGAGCTAGAAGCTGCGGCACTAGAAGAGATGTAGAGGCTGAGATTCCGGATGCAATAATGAAAGATTGAACGTCGATTTGTGTCTGATCTCCTTCTCCTTTCTTAGCAAGCCTAAAGCCTGCCCTACTGGGGAGCAAAGTATAGTCTACGGTATGACCAATTATCTCGTGATAGCCTGTAACGGTGAAAATAATTGTAGTCAGCAGATCCAACATGCAATCGGAATCGCTGTCATAAGCTGGTAAGGTGTATTCTTGGCCCTCCGACGCTTTCCTCATCGCATTGTAGAAGTCTTTGGCCTACTGGTCTTTGGCTTCGTCACCAGCTGCCTCAAGCCAGTGCTTGACGAACTTCTTGGCAATCTCATAATACTCTCGACCTTCAGTGAGATATGGAAATTTGCCTTCTTCAGCAAGCTTCTCAATGGCAGGACATGCTTTTCGATCGGGGAAAGGCTTGTAGGCGATGGATCCGGTGAATGCAATGTCGAAAGCATCTTGCATTGCTTTAAACGTAAAGGGCGTTGCTCGGTGGATAGTACTTTCTTCTGGAACAAGCAATGCAAAAGCATTTGCATTGACAAACACAGAGCCCCAGCAGAAGATGGACAAAAGACGTCTGATAGGGTGCTCTGGGTGCAACTGGAGAACCGTCTGACGTGATGCATCGTTCGCCACTGTCAAGTGCGTCCACGATAAATGCTCACGGAGGGTACAGATACCGACTGCCGTCACCTTGGCTTGCATCTTGGCTGCCTCCCAGCCTTCATCCCCTGGGTGGAATAAGGTTTCCTCCGCATAATCATAGATAGCCGTGGGTTTCTGATCTTCATCGAAGTGAACGCGGGCTCCCCAACCCTTGAAGCGATCATCACGCACTTCAAGGCTTTGGTAAGGCAAATCGACAACGAAAGGTCCCCATTCGGTATCCCTATCATTGGCTTCTTCCTGTCTAACAAGTAGAGTGGCTATGCACCTTGAATGCCAATGCCATGCTTGGTATTGACCCAGTGGGTTGTGGTAAGACATTCGTTGGGGCGTGTTTTTCATTTCTTTTATCCCAATGATTTTGCCCTTCCTCTTACACAAATTCCCTTTTCCTTTTTTAGCCTTTAAAGCCGTACTGGGACATGCGGGAGGGAAAAAAATTAAAGAAGAGTTTGAAGAGGAGGTGGGTTCCCTTGACCCTGTGACTTTAGGTACGTTGAGACTAACACGTGTTGTATTCAGCAGTCGAGCTGGTGTGTGGACATGAAAACTCAATTCATGTGAGAAAAGCATAACGTTGGCATTTAAAACAGCACAATATTATTACTACTTTTTCAGAATCTTACTCCAATCTTTGAATCATCTTATTTTATTCACTACTACTTAAAGCTCTGAGAGTATTCAAGAGGTACAAGGGAGATAAAATTCAAGACAAGATCGAAAGCAGAATTGATGAAATTCAGGGACGCATCGAAGGACGAATCGAAGATCGATTGGACAGCTTAAGGGATAGAGTTAAGCAATCCAAACTAGGGCGAAAGGCTGACACTGTACTGGACTTAGACGGAAGACATGAAAGGTCCAGAGAAACGCGAAAGTTTCTTTTGAGTGTTGCCAGAGATCCTACAACATTCGTAGTGGCAACTATCGCACCGGGAGTCATCATGTCTCTAAATATTGAGCCACCAAAGGATGACGCCCTCAAAACAGAAGAAGTTACTGCGGGCTGGGAGAAGAAAAATGGACGATGGCCCAAAGAAATCTGCATGGAAAATTTCACGGTGTAACAAAATCCTTTTGTTAGATGGACATGCATAATGGCAAGGTATTTTAAGACCTAACTTAAAAGTAAAGCATTCATTCTAAGAACATGTCGTTGATTCAATTACACGTAAACGATAGTTTTTATGAAGT
>WKLE02002500.1:5688-21787 GCA_014885115.2 Asterionellopsis glacialis
GCATATAATTCACAGTATCGCTTTCCTGTGCATATTTATTTGTACCAGCAGGTAGGTGAATATCATCAGTAGTAGGTATGGAAGGCGGGAACATTCAAATAATGATACCCACGGAGAATGTACGGGTACAGGTACAGTAGTCCTTGGAGATGAGACCAGTATGAGAGGTCATTATTATTCCAATCAAAAGATGTTGTCAAGTGTTACTACAATACAAGTAACTATCTGTCTGCTGACGTATAACGAGCTCCCGGGCTCTGTACAGGTAGAAAAACACAGCAGGTGCTTACTATGTATGCAGAGATACTTTTCATTTTATATTACGAAAATGATAGAAGACTGTGATACAGGAAGCAGAGTCCTCGCTAACAGTAGACTGCCTGTATAATTTTATGTATTAAAAATATCCAAACACAAACTGCGACTTGCTGCTGATATACACAATAAACCTAGACGCCAGATTGCTTTCAGAGAACGTCTCATCGCCAGTTGAGATTGGCAGCTAGGCAGCCAAATCTGCCAGCACTTTCTCGACAGGAACGCATCACTCATTATAATTATTTATTGTCAAGTAGCTTCCTACAATAGTAGTTGTGACGATTAAAATCACTGTGCACACAGAATTCTTTTCGTTGTTGGTTTGCATTCTGAACCAACAGCATAGAACAGAAAGCATAATCAATTCTACTCATTGATCAGTGATCGAAATACCTTCTTGAACAATACATCCTGCAGTTTCTTTTCTTAGGATGTCTCTTTTCTCTTCGATTGGTTTATCTTCCGATATGATTTCTGTCATAGTTTCGGTGATACTTGGTTTGCTTCTATGTAAAGTATGGATATGGTGTACAAATTATTCACGATTTGTAAGGATAGCAAATGATTTACCTGGTACATCGCTACAAAATCACCCACACCCATGGTTGGCAGATATAGGTGTCATATTGAATTTGCCTAAATTCGGAGTGGTCAATGGGACTAGTAAAACTGAGCATTCAACAATCTCAGCAGGTGAACCAGACTTTCATTCGTATTTATGTGAAATGGGAACCAAATACGAAAAAGAAGGTTTGTACCGACGATGGCAATATAATCCGTATCGTTTACCATTCTTGTCGAAATCAAGAACAGTTATATTTGATCCAGAATTAATCGAAGAAGTTTTGTCGAATTCCTCCAAGGCTTCTAAAGCATTCCCACGTAAAAGCACATCATTTCAACATGCTGAACCATTATTTCATGATTCATTTATTTCCATGCCTGATGGCATAGAATGGAAACGAAACCGTAAATTGGCATCTCTGGGTTTTTCACATGTTGTTTTAGAAAAGGTGACACAATCTGTATTTAAATTATTACATGAAGATGTATTTCCAACCTGGAATGGCAATATTGATAGTAGTATGAATAATGGTGGTGTACCAACCGTACCAACCGATAGAGAAACCATCCACCATAGCAAGGATATCAATATGAAAATTTGGATGCATACATTGGCATTGGATGTTTTAGGGCTGGCTGCCTTTTCATTTCCACTTGGTACGTCAAAAAAATTAGCCCAAGAGGACAGAATCAATGCAGAAAAGAGGGGGCACTTCAAGTATAATAACAATCGTGAGGATTATCTTTTAAAAGAAGGTTCCATGCACACTACTAATTCAGGACGTCAAGATGGTTCTAGTGGCAGTGCTTATCGTGGTTGTAGTGGTGATGAACATGGTAGTCACGAACAATTATTGTTTCACAGTACAAATCAATTAGTATATGCCATCCGCATCATGTCCAAAGAAATGCAAACACGTGTACGCGTACCTCTTAGAGCATTCCTCATGAAAATTTTATGGTTTACAAAGACAGTTAAAACATATGACTATGCATGTCAAATATTTGATAATACTATCGCACTTATTGTGAGTTCTCGCATAGCAGGAGTAACATCAACAGCAGCGACTACCGAGAAGGAAAATATAGAACAAACACAACCACTGCAGCATGCAGATTTACTTTCAAGTTTGGTAGGTAAATCATTGGACGGGTATAAACTTCCCCACAAGAATATATTTGGGAATGCACGAATGTTTATCTTCGCTGGATCAGATACAACCGCAAATTCGTTAGCATTTGCTGTATGGTATATTACCAAGCATCCACATGTACAAGAAAAGATGCGTAAAGAACTGGATCCACTCTTTGAACAAGCAGAATCTCCCTTGAGAAAGTCGACTGGTATGGCTTGTAAAATAAGCCATGACAATAGAAGACCCACAACGGCAGCTGCATCATCAGCCCACGACCTTCTGAAAAGACTTCCGTATTTGAATGCAGTTATTAAGGAAACTTTGCGATTGAGTCCTGCTGCATCTGTCGAACGAGAAGCTGTACGTGATGTAGTGATCCGTTCTAAATCACGCGATCGGGAGTATTTAATACCCAAGGGTATGACATGCATGGTTATGCAATTGTTAACACATCGTCATTCTGAATATTGGGAAAAACCTACGGAATTCATACCTGAACGCTTCTTAACATCTGATTATTCAATTCCAGTATCTGATGATGACAACAATGATACGAACAAAACGGAGACAAAAAAGAAGAAATATCATCCTAACCAATTTATCCCCTTCTCAACAGGTCCAAGATCATGCGTCGGTCAATACTTCGCAATGGCAGAACTAAGAGCGGCATTAGCACAGATTGTGTATAATTATGATCTAGTACCCTCACCATATCAAACGGAAGAAGCAGGACACGTATTTGCTTTGACAGTTGCACCACATGAGGCAAAAGTCCGAGTCAAACGAAGAAAACAATAGCATTAACGAATATGGTAAAAACAAAAAAAATGACTAAAACGTAGGCAACATACACACTGATAATCTTTATATAGAAAGAGTCTATTGAACCAAAACTTTGAATACTTTGAGAAAATTTACACTTTATTTGAACTTGAGATAATATGCGCGTCTTTGCCTTTTGGTTTATTCCAAAGCATTGCACGTAGCACTCCTATTAACAAGATGCTCTATAGAATGAAGCGTGAACCATAAAGCCCTGGAGAGACCTAAGGGATGCACCAAATCCCAATAGATTGCGTATGATGGCCATATCGATGTCACTGCCAGCAGCATTTTTCTTGAGCAATCACTATTTGAACCTCCAGCTGTCTTCATAGATTTGGCAATAGAAATAATCCTGATTTCAAGGATGAAGTTGGCATCCTGCCGAATACGGCTATTTTATTTGGGTTTTCTCGTCCTTCATGATTCGTTGTTTGACTGTTCCATTTACAATGGCTGCCGAGATCACCAGATAAAAATCAGGGAGACAACAGCAGTGATACTAGCACAGGTTATAATTTTAAACATGCCTGAAACATTGGCTTCTCCAGATTGGGCTGCAGTAGCGGTATATGTCAAGGTAAGACTCGTACTTGAGATAAAGGACTTCCCGTCGACTGTATCCCAGCATTGAATGACACTCGATGTATCTTTCGTGGGATCTGTTCCGTTTCCGCCAAACCATGCATTGCCAGCAGGCGTTGTGGTATTGCAATACGAAGAGGTCGGCGAGAAAAGCCAGCCAAGTCCGGGGTTGTAATAGAACAATACCGTGTCAATGGCATCACGATAATAGATGGGGCCGCTTGATTCCTTTCTTAGGCAGTCATCTCCAGGGATAGGTGGGGACAATACACAAAGTTCCAAATCCAACCAGCTAGTCGGGAACTTTTTAAATTTAAAAAAAGATTATTCACATTTTTATAGATTATTCCTTCATAATTTAATTTACCTCTAGATGTCGTCTTTCAATTCTCTATATCATTTGCTTTGTACTGAGGCATGCTTGTGTGTATCTGTGTGCTTGTGTGTGTATTATGTGTTCGTGTGTGGGTATCTGTGCGTGTTTGCCAGAATTCAAAATTGTGTGTTATGTTCTGTGTGTGTCTTGTGTGTGTGTGTGTCAATTATGTATGTGTGGTGTGTGATTGTGTGTGAATTTTTGATCGACAAGTCATATGTCATGGATGCGTACTAGTTACAAATGTCTATCCTTTCTTGTTCTTGTTCTTGTTGTTTTCCAAATTACCATTTGATATTCAATTTGGCACTATTCTCCTTGTCTTGGTCAGCAACTGATGATGATGCTGTACTTAGGGTTGTAGCACCATTCATGCCATTCTTGTTTTTATTTTCCGCATCACTCCCTCGTGCCAATAAGGTATCAAATTGTTTACTATTGGAAATTAGTTTGGTAGCTTCCAAGACTTGTTTATCTGACTTGATGCTTCGTTCCAACAACATACTTTCTGGGACGTACCGTGCCAATATAGATTGGGCAATATCTTCTTTAATATCCGTCTTGTACTTGTCAAAGTCTTTTTGAACTTCCCGAACAATGGTCGATTGCAATTGTTCCAATTCCTTGGTGGAACCCTTGTATCCTGATTTCGACAAGGCATTCTTTAAATCCAACAAGGGTTTGTTGTACAGAGCTTCGAGTTTGATATCACCAGATTTTTGTTTTTCATTGACAAAGGCTTGAAAGTTACGGTAGGTATCATCGTCAACTTGAAAGTTCTTGGTCAGTTCATGTGTGCGTGACCATTGTGCAGCATAATCCGAAAAGATATTACTGCGCAGCAAGGTGACTTCCAAGGCAGATGCCTTGGGAACACCCACCTTGTAATCGACTTCAATACCACCACCATCTTTAATTTCACGGCCCAATCGTGTATAGTACACATGTTTGTCCTTGTCAGCTACCTTGGAGGCCTTGTACTTGCCATCAGATTCCTTTAATCCACCACCCTCCTTGTAATTGACAGATTGGATACATCGGCCACTGGGAGTGTAGTATTTGGCAACAGTAAATTTAAGAGCGGTATTGAAGGGCAAGTCTTCTACATTTTGAACCAAGCCTTTGCCAAAGGTACGGTCTTGTCCTACAATGACACCGACATCTAAATCTTGGATAGCACCACTGACAATTTCAGCGGCTGATGCGGTCCCACCATTGACCAGGACAGCCAATTTGGTTTGAGTGGGATCGACAATGGGATCCACACGACTTCTATACAAAACACCAGGAAATCCACGGCCCTTGGCAGACACAATATCGGAATTTTTCGGGACCAATAAGGATGCGACATCAACAGCAGAGGTTAATAGTCCACCTGGATTTCCACGTAAATCTAAAATAAGTCCCTTGAGGGATGCTTCGCCGTTGGAGGCTTCTTCAGCTGCATATTGCAAGGCCAAAATTGATCGTTTTACTTCTTGTCCTGCATTGGCCGCAAATCCTGAAAGTTGGATATATCCAATTCCATCTTTTGGGTCACCGACAAAGGTAGTTAATTTCACATCATTGATTTGAACAACTTGACGTGGCATACGGATAGTCTGGACACCATCTAATCCTTCTCGTTCAAAACTAATCGAGACCATCGTGTCGGGTTCACCCCGTAACATATTTCGTACTTGATCGACCGTCGTGGATTTGGTAATGTCTTTATCGTCGACGGCAACTAATTTATCTCCCACACGCATACCATAATCAAAGGCGTACCCTTCAAAGGCACTGACGACGGTGATACCACGATCTTGTAATTGTTTCATGAAACGTTTTTGTTCCAATTTTTCTTCCATGGACATGGCTGTCGTATCGTAGTCGTCATCATCATCATCTTGCTCATCGACAAATTGCATTTGGGGGGACGATGTAGAAGAGGATGTAATATCACCATCGGCACTGGTAGGCATGGGTGTCTCGTTTTCTTGTAATTTTTGTTGATCATTCAAGGCATCTTGTGGTAAGAGTTTCGATCCCGATGAAGATGGTGCTGATGCACCATTGTTATTGTTATTATTGTTGCTACTGCCATTTTCAATTTCTTGCAACAAGGACAAATCTTTGGGTTGAGCACCGGAAATGACAAGACCGACACCTGCATATTTACCACCAATACTTTCCGTCAAGGCCGTAGCTTCTTGTTTGGTTTCAAATTCCGTATAGGGATCGAGGGATCGTAACATGGCCGATACACCTGTTTCAAAGAGTTTATTCGTGTCCACTTGATCGACGTAACCACGATCTAAATCACTCAAAATGGTTTCAAATAATGTTACGGGTTCTGTCAAGGATTCAACTTGAGAATAAATGGGAACTAAAATAGCTGCCAGGGCTAAAATGGCGCCCGTGACAAAACTAATCAAGGCAATTTGAATACTTCCTGCAGCATTGCGAAGATTGGTAATGATGGATTCCAGTAACGCCAATAATTTTGTGGGAATACGTGAGGTGACTCTGGTTTTTAAAATTTCGTATTGAAGTTGGAATTGATTCTTTTCGTCTTTGTTATCGTCATTGTTATCTGATTTGGCCATGTCAAGTTGTGTAGTGGAGGAGAGTAAATAACGATAACGTCGTGCTCCACCCAATAAGGTATGTTTCGTATTCGATCCCAATTTTCGAATTCTATTTTTTTTTAAATATAGAAGGGAAAAATAAGAGTGAGCTTTCATTCAAAGGATATTACTGTAGGGAAATGAGAAAAATAAAACTTACATGTCTCGTTTTCGACGACGTCCTGAACTGCTGTTGCTTCCATCGAGGTCTTGATTGTCGATATTATTATTGTAATCATCTTTCGCCAATGACAATTTTGAAGATTCTACGGTCGTCAATGGTGTCGTTGTCGTCGAGAAGGATGGGAATGTCGATGATGTCCATGACGAAGGGATGATTGGACTATTGACGACTGGTGTTGGACGAATGACAAAGGCTAATGCCATATTATTTGGGTCGCTTGTTACACACAGAGTCAATGCCATCCATCGTACCATGGTCCATGACGACAAGGACATTTTTTGACAAGATGGACTATTCACCACTTTCATTACTTGACTCTTTCAAAATGATACCTATCTATCGAATGATCGATCTCTTCTCCTTTCTCTAGTAGTAAATGGTCTTTCTCTGTTGGTTTGGCGTGTCTGCCAAGAAAGAATAGTGCAAACGAAAAAGAGCCAATTGGCGGAAAGGAATAGAAGTTATGCTTGATGCAGAATTTCTCAAAACGTAAAACCAGGGTGGCCAAAACATTAAAGACTACGGGCTGGTGCGGTGCGGTGATGATGACAAGAAAAACGTCGTCCATGCATGCCAAACATCTGTGTCACAAACTGTGTCTGCCAATCAAAAAAGCCAAATGGCGGGAAACCATTTGTAGTATTGCGTTCACTGGACAAATTGGTCTCGTACAAAATTAGTACGGTACACCACACCACCACCGGTCCTTGTTCTGTTTGGGGGGTTTGTTCTCAGAATTTTTCCAAAACCGAACTTTTTTTCCATTTGGTCGGACTATCCGGTACACACACGACAAATGGAATTCCGTTTTGGTACAAAATTTCATGTAGAAACGTACATGACCGCGGCATGCGACACCCAACATGATAAGTGGTGTTGTTGCTTTGTGGTATGCGTGCGGGGGCGTGCCGACGACGTGTTCTTGAATGTACTCCTCTCCTGATAGTATGTAATTTATGCTTACTCTCCAACCGCCTGTCCGACGCACGTTTTGACTGGTCCGTCTGGAAGTATGTGTGTCTGACTAATTTTGTGTCTCAAATCCAAAGTTCTCAAGATGGGGTGTATCTGGAAAAAAAAACAAGAAAAATACTGTAAATCTTTTTTCAAGAGAACAAATAAAATTAATTCTAGTTTCTCTCCATCCATCATGAAGTCCAGAGTCTAATACGGACTGTCCAGGAACAACATGATTTCCAATATATTTGAAATTTTTTTTCATACGAAAACAAAGATGTGTACACATACAGAACAATCAGTTTTGTGTTTCACTTTTCTCTACTCGTTTACATATCTACTACATTGACTATAATATATGCAAGCAATACTCATTTTCCACTTTCTTCCTAATAAGATGCAAATCTTCCTTTAAACCTATGAATACTATAGTATATATTTCTCCACTAGAACCGCATCTGCAATAAACACAACCAACAAACGATCATTCCAACTTGGGGAGTTCAATCACCCTATACAGTATAATGTTGAAACATAGTAAAAGTTAGTCTTACTAGTGAAAGAAAAAACATGATGAAAATAAACAAGCAAAAAGTTACCATCTGAAATACTTACAAATCTTTGACAGTCATAGCATTCGTCTCTTTGCCCTTGGAATTCAAGACACGAACTACTCCATGAGCCGTAAAGAGCGATTTGTCTTCGTCTTTGACTTTGACTTTAGTAACCTCCATAACTAGGGTGTCTCCAGGAACAGGATGGACATTGTTTTTCCATGTAATACTTTTAATTTCTTTCAAAAAGATGGGAACTTTTAGATTTTTTACACCCTTCATGCCAAAAATAACAAAACTTGCCAACTGTGCGAAAGCTTCAACTTGAAGGACTCTAGGCATATTTTTGTCCATATCCTTTTCAAGAAAGTAGCTATTGGTAAAGTACACTTCAGTCTTTGTAACAGTCTTTCTACCAGTAGCTTCCGTACCTTTAGATTTGTAACAATCGACTTTATCCACAAGATCAAATTGCGAGAGTGTATTTTTGATTTCTGCGTCGTTCGGTGGAGCACATTTTTTGAGGACTGGATCTTTTGCGGTAGCCGATTCCTGTTGTACAGTACTATCTTCTGTTTCTAAGGTTTTTCGTAGTTGGACGGCATCAACTGCTGAACATATATCAAGTGAGAGAAAATTGAAGGAACCCGAAACAGATCGAAACGAAAAATGATCATTATTTAGCAAAAATGTAGCTTATTATCAATCATTTCCAAACTCTTGAAGTATACAGCACTCCGGAGTACTTACCATGGGGAACAGCCGACAAAAAGACGGCTGCCAACAAACTTAACAATGGCAGAAAAGATAAACAATGTTTCATGGGATCGAACGTTTACATACGAACACTTTGATTTTTTATGTGATGATTAGGCGAGTGTTTTGCACCTGCATGAGTGGGATTAAAAAATGAGAAGCTCAAAAGTGCGGAACTCGCAAGATGTGATTGAGCACGTGTCAGTGAACCCAATTCCAATATGTCCTCTGAATTTACAAATGACGTTGAATTGCGTACCACGTAGCGTTTAACGAATGCATCATATGGAGTCTTATTTCGGTCAACCTAAGTCGTTCTCTTGCAAAATTTCGCTGATTATAATAAAAAGTAGTCTCCCTACCTGTATCTGTGAGGAACACATACTATTTGAGAATTGAGAAAGTAGTGACTGGTGCTAAAAAAATGTGTTATTTTTTTTAATTTTCTATAGAAGAACCTATTCTGTTGCGTTCACTACAGTATGACAACGATACTTTTATTCTTCCTGCAAAGCAGCTTCAAATGCCTTGGCTGTAAGCTGTTGTTCCCATTCTGAAAGTTCTTGGCGGATTCTTTCGTGATTGGTTTGTACATCCTTGCAATGTCCGATTAATTTTTCAACCATATTGGTACGATTCCAATTTGCAACAGATTTTGCTTGTAGTGCCAATACAACATAGTCACATGTAAAATTCTCATCAATCATAGAAGCCAGGATGACTGCAACTTTAGGTTGATCAAAATCAATATCCACATGTTCTAAAACTTGTTGAAAATCTGTAGGTGATAGATTGGAAAAGACGGAAGTTTTCCAACGTTCATCCGCAGATTTCTTTTCAATGATACCAAGATCACTTACTGACATTTTTAATTCATCCAATAACTTTGTGAGACTCGGATCGGATGATTCGTCTACGTCAACATTGTGTTGCTGCTGCTCATCAGGGAACGTGACAGATGTCAAATTAATTTCAGCCTCGTCCGTGTTTTCACTTTCTACTACAATAGCATTACCACCTCCTACTGTGGCGTACGAGTTAGGAACAAAGATAGGTGATGTAGATGTAACTGCATCATCACCTGCTTCATCAACCCATGCTGGTACTGCAATTTCAGGTTCTTCATTAGACGAAAATATAGGTGGTGTCGAATCATTATGAGATGCTGAGCCACATTGGATGGGGATTTCTAAACCCGGATCACCCACACAGCACCCAGCTGTTGTTATACCAATTCGTATACTATGATTTGTTCGGATGAAATGTCCAGAGTATGTATCATTAGCACTCTTTTATGAAAATACCAAGCACACAAGAAGAAATAAGGCAATGTGAGACAGGAAGTTTTCTAGTGAAAATGAAGTTTAGAAAAAACCGAATAGAGAATAAGTATTAGCTTTTGACCTACCGAATCAAGAGAAATAATTCCACAATGTGCACCAGCTTCAATGTCGTTCATAATTTCATCAAAGTTACTTTCGCCCATGCGTGATGTCACATAATCTTCTTGTCCCCGTGATTGAAAAGTTCCAAAGTCTGCTCTGGATAGGGTACGATATTGATTTTCTGTACGACCATCAACGGTCCATGATACAATTTCAGTCAACATGGCATGCGTGGATTCAATTTCGACACTTGTATTATTCACGCATGACATTTTCACAGTCACTTGTTCACCACGTTCCAAGATGGTATCATCTACCTTGGCACCATAGGTCATACTGCCTTTGCTGAAACAACATGCTGAAACGGGTGTTGTAATGGGTTCTTTGAAACATGGGACACGATCTTTACGTAATGGCTTGGAGGATACATGAATTTCTTGTCTAGATGAATAATTTGAAAACCAACCTGAGCCCTTCAATTCTGCCTTGATATAATATCGAATGGAACAACGACTATCCGAATCTGCACCGTGTGCTTCCATGGTAGATGGTAACATACTAGGCAGGTCTAATTCAAACGGTAATTTATAATTTCCAGGTGGAATTTGTTGACCATACCCGTCTAAAAAGAGTTCTTGTTGATTAACAGGAATAGGAATTTGTAAAATATTTCGTGCGCCCTTGACAGTTCTCGGGAAAGATTTGCTTTCCATTTCACCAGGTTCACCACCTATTTTAGGAACTTGTTTTACTTCTTGATATGTAATTTGTGCTCTTTCTTCACCAACTACAATAACATCTAAAAAACTGCCAGACACTTCTTTATTCGTGGAAAAATAAACATACCCTGATAAGGTAGATCCTGCTTCTGCTCCAAAAACATTCGCATTTCCATCTAATGAATAAATATGATTGGCGTACAACAACAAAACAAAAAGAAAGACGAACAATGGCTAATGTTAGTAAAATCCTGAACGGGGAATCATGATGCTACATGCTATAAGGTCAACAACAGTTCCACCTTCGAAAGCTAATGCAGCACTGACCTTTCGTTGTAAGGCGAACACCGATGGACCCCATGCTATGAAAGATTTCCTAGTGTTCTCCTAATATTTTCAAGTTATACGCTAGATAATTTGGTTTCGATGGAACAACACAGAGGGTACGAAACTTGATGGACTTCCCTTTTTTTTCCACTCTTGTTGAGACTTCTTTTTTGTGTCGAACTTCAAATTCTTTTCACGATGCAAAGATTCGAGACAACAATGATTTTCTCGCGACCAAGCGAAAGAATCCGCAGATCCGTTGAGTCAAGTCTATGATAATAAGTGCACACGAATCAATCCAAGACATACTTGTCTTGTATACATGTATTAGAGTAGATATAAGGTACATCGTAAAGTACCCTTCTATTAGTTTCTAATAGGAACACGACTACTAGGTGAGTAAGTCAGGCGACATCTTCACGCTTGAAAAATTCTGAAAAATGCTTTCAGAGGTACTGCACCATGGAATTATTTGAGTATGAAATCATAGTAAAACATATCGGATAGCTTCTGATGACGTCACCACAATAAGTATCAGGTCAATCATTTTCTTCGAACCTCCATTATTTTTTATTACAGTAAATAATCAATGTGGACTCCCTGTCCCTCATTTGGAGACCCATGACCACCTTTGGGGGGGGGGGGCTAAACCACGAGGCAGAACTGGCAAAACTATCTGCAAAGCTTGTTGGAGGGCTCCTAGCTAAGGCTCCTAGTAATATTGTGATAATATTAGTAATAGATTTACTTTCCTAAAATTATGATTACTAAATTATATTTTCTACTTCCTAAAGTTTCTTTCCTGTCTCCAGACGTGTGTCTCCTAGTAAGATACCACCACATCCATCCATTCCCAATATTTGGAATACCCCCCATTGCAATCTAATCCCGTCTGCACCAGCTCATTTGGTTTGTGGATGTCGTGGGACTCACGATTCTGTTTGTCCTCTGACACTCTCCCTTTGGGAGTTCCACTACTCATATATTTGTCTCTACCTACAAATAAAGTAATGTGTTTCTCAAATAGAGGCCCAGATAAATTCTTTGTAAATACATCGGATGTCATCTCATCTCCACTCTTCCAATAACATTCAATAATTTCAGCTTCCTTCAATTCTCTTAGGCAAAACTGTTTAACTTCCACATGTCTCAATCTTCCTCCTACTGTCCAATTATGTGTACTAATGTCTTTTGCACCTTTATTGTTGATTTCCAGTTTCATCAGTAACTTCACTTTTAATCCTAAACAATTCAAAATTTGCATCACAAAAATAATATCCATGGCACAGTTCACTGCCAAAAATAACTCAGCCTCTGTCACTGACAAAGCTATGATGGGCATCAGTTTGCTTCTGAATGATGTAGGCACACCATTCAAAAATGTTGACCATCCTTCAATGCACTTTCTGAATTCATCTTTAGCATAATCTGAATTGCTCATTCCAGTAATTTCAAACAGAAAATTTTTCAAACCATCCCATATTCCATTGGGTTATGATAATAATCCGCGTTCGGCCATGTTCACCACATATTTCATCACTCTTTTCATTGCTTTAATGTGTGATTCCATTGCGCAGCTCATCATCATGGAACATTCTCTTGTACAATTCAAAATATCAGGGCAAGTCCACCTCATCATGTGAAGCATTTTTCCAGCTCATTTCCTGTAGAACAAATGCCTCTCCTTGGTCACTGTAACCTTATTCTATCCCTTGCTCAGAATGTTTCCTCATTGGTTTTCAACAAACTTATTGTGCTATGTGTCCACAGCATCCATGGCCTCATCATATTTTATGACTTTTAGTTCACTTGTATGTGAAATCCACCTCCAAGAGCTGCTCCTATCATACTTGTATCCTATGCTGCCTCTAATTCCTCAATATAGGTCATGTGATTGTTTGAGAATAATTGAAGCTCATTAAATTCTCTCATCTGTGCATAAAAATACTGCTCTGCTGGTTTAAATGTGACTGCCTGTTTGAATGGAATGTCAATGTTGGAATTTGAATTTTTGTAGTCTTGAAATTTAACTGGTGTTTTGACTGCTCTTCCTGATCTCATTGTAGTTGCTCGATCTTGATCTTTATTCTCTCCCTCAACTGCAACAGGATCAGAGTCCTCATCATCATCTTCTTCTTCCAACTCACTGGTTTCTTCAACATCTGGTATGGCATCATGGATTGGTATTTCACTGGCTTCTTCCTGTTCAAACGGTAGTGGTAACATGTTGTTCTCACTGGCATCTAATTTTTTCTGATAATACATTCATTTCAACCACGTGACATCTTGGGTTTCATAAATTTGTCAACTTGGCAGGTGTAACATGCCATAGCAATCACCTTCATGATCTTTTGTATATCCAAGAAACATGCAAGGCAGGCCTCTATCACTGACTCATGGAGTTGTTTTCTGCTTGAGTGTTACTGTTCCAGCCTCTCCTAAGGTCCTTATATGCTTAATGAAGCGTGGTTCATAGCCAAAGAAATGCTTGTATCTTGTTTGCACCTTGCCATCAATATTGACTGTGACAAGGCCATCCAAAAGTATTGCAGTTTCAAATGCCTGTGGAAAAATTTGATAACGCATTGCCTTTGGTATGTTGGCACGATACATCATAGCCCTGCCTTTGTTGGCCAGGACTACAAATCCAAGCTCTACCAAATAGTTCTGTAGAGGAGTATTCCTTGCTGTATATTAAAAAGGAATGTCAAATTTCCATGCGTCATTCTTGGCACGTAGCTGTAACTTCTTGTTTTCACCCGCGTTGTCCATTCTCATATGCTTGAAAATCAGCTTGTTGTTCTTCCATCATTGAATCTGCTCCAAAGTTGGTTCCACCGTGCCATTTTTGGTGGCAAAGAAGCAGGTAAACTTGAGATTGGTTTGCTCACCAACCATGGTTCTCCAGTGTTGTTTGGAGTGCACTGGAGGTCCATTCTTTTCACCTTTAACAGTTGCAATATATAAAAATATTCATTCTGCATTTTCTTTTGCTGGTATGTGATCACTGTCTTTGCTCACATTCTTTTGTTTTGTTTTTCCAATACTGCAGGCTTCACAGGGCTTTATTGAGCCACGTACAATGACCCATTCAAGGGCCTTTAAAGCAGCACTTGTTGCATCCTCATTCATATGTCCCAGCAACTCATGCGCTTTGTTGGCATTCACACGGATTTGATGATCAGTTCCTGATGCTGCAATCTCTTTTGTTGGTTGGCTTCTTTTGAAGTACATTGCAAACATAATTCCCTCTCTTGTCTTAATCTTGATGTCAAACTTGATCATTTTGTCATCTTTTGTTAACCAAATTGCTTCTCCATTTCCACCAAGATTCCATCCTTGATTTAATCTCTTTGTTAAACTGAACAAATTGAACTTATTTTGTGGAGAATATTTCACATTCAACATCATTACCCTCAACATTGAATTCCCTTGCTTGTCACAAATGGTTCCTCCCAAATCTCTGACAGTTTCCATCATTGTCTTGGATCCATTTGCCATTGTTGTGTTATCATCTTTTCTTGGATTTTGGTGATTTTGCAGGCCAATCTTGTGCCCAGTACTGTCTACACTTGCCCCAGTATCAGCAATAAATACATTGGGGTCCATAAGTAATTCCAATGTCTGAGGATATTGCATCTTATCTGTCTGACATACGTTGATCTCTTGGATATGATCAACACTTGCTTCATCATCTGTGCAGACTAAGTCCAAAATGTCATACCTGTTTACTCTATAATTTTCTCTTGTCTCAAAAGTTGTAAATGAGCCTTTATTTTTTGACTTGGTTGTGCACAGAAGCACCTCAATGTTATCGGTACTTGTCATTCCAGTCTTGCCCCTTTCATCATTGTTCTTCTTGTACCATGCTGGTCTCTTACTTGCATTATTGGGGTCCTCCCAACAATTGACTGCCTTGTGGCCGACTTTGCTGCATCAGTTGCATTTTCTGTTGAACTTGCAGCTTCCTTGGCCGCCATTTTTATCATTCTTTGACTTCTCAGGACATTGGTTCACTTTATGCCCCTCTTTCTTGCATCAATAACACACATCTTCCCACTGTCTGCACTTGATAATCTCAGAGTCGACACTTGTGGTTCCTTTATTTCCATACAATATTTTGTACAGTTGATTCATTGCTTCTTGCAGATCTTCGATTCTTAAGGAGGTTCCCTTACTTCTCTGCTCACAGGTCAAAACTATACTGCATTTGGCTGGTACATTCTCAAGAATGGTTGCTATCTTCTCTTCTTCAGGTAATTGAAACGTTGCGATGTTGTATTTGTTCTCAATTCACTGATTGCTTCAAATAAATTTGTGGGATCTTCCTCTTTCTTCATGCTCATGGCATTCAATGCTCTTCGTAACTCAATTTTAGAATCCACTTGGCCATTCTGTACTTCTTGGTTGATAAAATGCCTATCCGCAATTCACTTGGAAAGTCCATGGTGAGATTAGCAGTTGCAATCGTATTCATCTTCTTTGCTCTTTCTTGCTTCTTTCCCACCTCAGTAGTTGCATCCACTGCTGTATCTTCACTACTTGGTAAATTTTGATCCCTCATCTTCTTGATGCTTTCAGCAAAGCCATACACTGCAGCATATGCTATGAATGGCATCCACCAGACTAGGAAATCCTTGTGCTCTCCTCCGAAGGTTGGGAGTTGCACTGACTTTGTTGACATGTTATTGTTCATGTTTCAGGTCTTACACCTTCAGTCCTAGCCTTAGGACTCTCCCGTTATACTTCGAAGTATGTTGGAGGGCTCCTAAGGCTCCTAGTAATATTGTGATAATATTAGTAATAGATT
>WKLE02002505.1:4675-16325 GCA_014885115.2 Asterionellopsis glacialis
TATCTACCGGACCTCAGATGACAGCGGGTGCCAAAAACAGAGATCCGCTGAATTTCGGTCTTGAGGGAAATGGGGTTCGAGTTCTTTTGATGTTATTAAAATACGGTATAATTTTATTTAGTCCTCTAGAGAGAGAGGACTACCATTTACTGGTACCTGGTACTTGTTTATGTACCCTTAATATGAGTAGTTTACCTCCGCGTTGTAATTCTAGTACGGTAGTCTACCAGTACAACTGGTAGCTGGTACGACTTTTTGTTTAAGTCCTAGAGGACCGGATCCAGCGGCCCTGATGAGGAGATATTTTTAACATAAAATATATATTTAATCAAAACAAGCCCATGTCGACAAGAGACAGAAACACAAGAGAGCAAGTTCAATTCTCACAGGAAGCAACAACAATGGATAACATGACAACCATAGATGGTAGTAATACGGATGTTGAAGATCTCGCTGAAGGTGACGAAAAAATGAAGGTTCGTATATTCAAATTGACCGCATTGTGCTGGTACCCTTTCTTGTATTGTTTAGCACGATTGAGGGAGATAGATATTGTTGTCATCTGGCATTGTACTGCATAATCTGTTCCTGTCATCTATGATCGACTTGCTTGTGGGTCGTCTTCATTGTTGCTGATTTTAATAAACAATTTCTCCTTGAATTGTGATAAACTCGCTTGGAAAAATAGCAGAAAAGGACTAATCCAGAAACAGTACTACATGAAACTGAATCGTCACAAGATGGCGATGCATCAAGCCACGATGTGTCACACTTTCGAAATGCCGAAGTACATCCTGCATATTTGCGATATGGGATTCCCCTTGTACTGGTGGGCACTATGGGGCTTCTTTTGGCTGCTGATATTGGGAGCGGAGTTGCTGCCGAAACTAGAGTTCTTAAACCGGATGATGAAGGTGTAGACGAGGTTTTTAGTGTGACAGTCCTGTTGGAAATTAGTATTTTTAGTTCGGTGAAAGAACTTTGGCACACAGGATCCTACTGGTTAGCTATCATGATTGTTATTACCAGTGTGATGTGGCCATATGTAAAATTGACACTAGCGTTATTATCGTGGATGTTACCAAATTATAGATCTGCAATGACAAGAGAAAAGCTGATAGAGACGATAGATGCACTGGGGAAATGGTCCTTTGTAGACATTTTTGTTTTGATTATTATTGTTGTTGCCTTTCGCGCAAATATTCCAATTGGGTTTGGAGGTGAGATATGCCATGCAAAAGCACATTTTTAAAAGTTCTCAGCTGTTGTTGTTTTTCATTCTTATAAGAAGTTGCTGTCGATTTTTTACGCTCGTTTCAGTTTCGGTTGATGTGGCAGTCGTTCCAAGGGTAAGTTTCGAGTGATAGGATTAGGCTGAATTTTTCTCTTATTGTTGCATGAGTGATGTTGTCTTATTTTTTGTCTCGGTTGTTTGTGCTCTGAAATATGAAGTGGGGATTTTATGGCTTTGTTCTTGCAAGTGTACTTTCCCTTACGGGAACGCACCTTATTTTGTTCTTGCATCGGAAGGTTTTGTACGGAAAGTCTGAAAAAGCTTCTGAAGAAGTCAAAAAGAGTCTTTCCGAAGTAACTAAAACGTCCCCTTTGCTTGTTCTAGTCTTGGTCGTAAGCACACTGGGACTTTACGTTGCAGGGTGCTTTGTGGACATTTATTACGTATCAAGCGAACGAGCTGATATTCTTGAGAAGGACTATTTTTCAATTGTTTCTGTCGGGCTGGACTTTCCTGAGTCAAGTTACGCTGAAAATAACGCTGGGCCTGTATGGATCCAGGCCATGTATTTTTTCTTGGGACTGGCAATGCCCATATGGACGAATGTTTTGTCTTGTGCTCTTTTCTTGGTGCCCATGAAACCCTCAATGCAGAGAATTTGTTTTTTCCTATCTGAGATGGCATTTGCTTGGAGTGCTACGGGGGCTCTTACTTTATCTGCACTCACGAGTGTGCTTCAAATTCCAAAATTTGGAAATGGACTTATTGACTCTGGCTGTTCTCAGTGTTATGTTGTCTCATCTAAGATGTTGCCGGAATTCGCAATTGTTGCAGTTGGGGCTATCTCGAACGTAGGGATTCTCTTTGGGCTGTACCTTAGGGCAAAAAAACAGCTTTATCACTTGGAAGGATAGAAATTACCTACATGAAAGTTGTTGATATATAAGATTCTGTTTGAGTGCGGCCTGCGCCTCTGGTCTCAAAGGCTTTCTCGTGACAGATTATTGGCTTTGTGGATTCATCGTCCCTCAACCTCCTGCGTTCTACGAAGGGCGGCATCCAAAATGATTTTTTCCCAAATGACTCTGTAACTCGGCGATCGTCGCCTTAATTATTAAGTATTGTTATCGACTAGAGTGAAAAAGTTGTTGTACATTGCAATTGTGCAGTAAGTACATTTAATTTCAGCAATTTCGGAAAAAGCATATCTACAGACCATTCATAGGTTTTCTTTCTTTACGTGCTGGGATTTGGGTCTTCGTGTTTTTATCAGCTCAGAAACTGCTTTGATAAGTATATTAGTAGGAAATAAACAAGGTGCTAAAATTATTTCTGATGAGGGCACAAGTGGAACAAATGGATATCAACAAAATCGAAACCATAAACATTTTCTATTTCAATTTTTATGACTCAGTGATTCACATAGTAGTCTGTTTTGAAAGCGACTGCCAACGCCTACAAGCTATAATTAATTTCGTACGACGGAGTTAGCTTCGTAACGATACCTAAATGTCTCCAGTTGACTGCAGATTCGTAAGATCTTCACGAGAAATGAGATACGCAGCCTTTTCTATTCTCGATGGTACTCCGTTTCCAAGCAACCCAAAGACGTGCCGCGTTCTCTGGTCGAGTTCTCTGTGTGTTGGACTCAGGTGTGCTTTGTTCCAGTCTGTAACGATGCTGTTGAAAAGGTCTTCACGTTCACGAGGCGTGTGTAGGTGAGGGCACAGATTTGCAAAAAGGCGTACTGTGTTGCCAAAGTTTAGCGGTCCAAGAGGGTACTGGTGTTCACCAGATGCGATACCAAGAGATTTATGACCGGTAAGAAGCACTCTGACATTTTGGGTCTCCCGAAAAAGATCACTGAGGAAAAGTGAAAAGTCTTGAACTTCTTCGTTACCTCCCAAGTGGTTTGTTCCGTCGAACACCACAAAAGCCTTTACGTTCTTTAGACATCTGAAAATCATATTCTCAATGTCATCGTCGCCATCAAGCGGTCTTGCCAAGCCTTCTTCGACGAGCTTGTCATAAAACGGGTCGAGCAGTGACCCGGGCCGACCCCCACTACGTTTTTGCTTCGCTTTGACAAAAATAATTTTGTCGATGAGATCAATCGTATTCCTTCTTTCGTTAATGTAGTGGCAAATAGCACAAGCAAGACTGCTACAGCCAACACCAGGCTCGCTGAGCAAACTAACAAGCCGTCTATCCAGAATGAGACGTAATACGTTGTACATATCGATTTCTCTCCCAAGGAAAAACTGGGGAGGGGTTGGAGATGGGTCTTCCTGCATCATATTTCTGACTGAAAGCTCCGAATTTCGTGCGATTCCGAAGTAGACACTGCGAGTTCCTCGTAAAAGCCTTCTTTGACTCCTACTCTTTGTCTCTTTCAGTCTCCTGCTTGGCCATTCCGGCACAGAACGTGCATTGAATACAGGTACATTATGATTACCTTTCTTTGGAAGCAACACAAACTTTTCCATCTCTTTCTCGGGATCCTTGAGATTTGGAGTTGCCTGTACTGCTTTGCAACCTTGATCAAAGGCTTCTTGTACTGTTCTCCCAACAGCAAGCGCCAGATAAAATTGACGTGTAAAAGCAAGCGCAGCGGCGTCCTTTAGTTCTGATTCTTGCTGGCAGCAAACCACATGAGGTACGCCTGCGCTTGCGAACGTTTCTCCCGCCAGTCCAGAGTGACATGCTGAAACAAAAACAAATTTGAACGGAGCGCCACCTTGCTGTGACCCGTCTGAAATGAGCTGCTTAAGAAAGTCAATCTGCAGCCAGTGCGGACCGCCAGTCCCATCTTCAAAAGGAAGATAATTTTCGTGTCCATGACCTGAATAGTGGAGACATCCACACCTCTTCGTCATGGTCGCAAGTAGGCGATTATGCGTTGCATTATCGAATGACAACTCGATATCCCGCGATGCCTCCTTCAGACAGCCCCAGATAAGTTCTCTTTCCATCTTGAAATCCAGTTTTTTAAAAGGATGCAGATTATCATCCTCGTCTTGGTATACAAGAGGTGCAGAAAAGAGAACCGTTATCATGTTTTCATGCGACGATGGTTCCTGGGAGTGAAGCGGTCGGCCTACAGAAGATTCTCTGGTGGACAGAGACAATTCGGCCTGCGAGTAGACACTTGCCTCTTCCGCATCCTCTAACCGTGGAGCCTCTTCGCCAGCTACCGCTATATTCCTACCATCATTTTCTCTCGTATTATTTGTTCTGTCGAAGAACGAAACCGCTCTGTTTCCAAAGTGTACGTTATCTCGATCACTGCGATGAGCCTGTTCCTTCTCTTTCAAGAGGCGTTCCACCGTGACTACACGTGCATGTCTTCCGATCAGTGCAAGCTTTGATTTTTGTGAAGCGCTTAGAAGAGGGGTGTTCCCATCGATCCGTAAGAATGCAACACCATAGTGAGACTCGGAATACTTGAGCCGTTCCAAAGTCGAATCTATGAATGAGGAGCTCAAGTTGTTTCCAGAAAGATTCAGATCTAATAGAGTCGCGTTGGTGACGAGTGAACTAGTGAGAATTTGATCGAAGTCCCCATCTGAAAGCCCATTATTAGATAGATCCAGCGATTTAAATGCAAGAGCACTGTTCTTCAGAAGAGAAATTACTTCAAGTGATAGACTGCCATTACACAGGTGATTAGAAGCCAAGTTGAGAGTGTGCAGTTTCGAACACCAGTTTTGCTTGCCTGTGTGGACACCTGAAAGCAAATCATACCGATGATCTTTGGCGTACTTGCGAAAAACCTTTCTTACAAAAGTTCCCTTTCCGATTGAGTTGTTAGCAAGGTCCAATTGTTCTAGAGAACAACCTGACTCATCTTGATGCACAAGTGACAATAGCCTTGAACAGACTTCGTCGCCTAATTCATTCCCGCTAAGATCAAGAATTCGAAGAGAAGCCAAAATGGGCTTTCCCGTTTGTGGCACTCCGATTAAGTCGAAAAGAGGAAGTATTGTTTGGTCGCCAAGGTGAGGAGAGTTTCGAATCGCAAGACTTCGAAAGGTCCCTTGCTTCTGTCCAACAGAAGTGTTTGGCTCGGAGACGTCCTCTTTTCCGGTATAGGAAGATAATTTTCCCATACCTACAAAAATTTTTATAAGGCCGTCAAAGGACGCTTTGCTCAGGGTGTTGTCGAAGACAAGCGATGAAATCCAAGGTGGAAGAGAAGCAGCTAAATTGGCGAGTAATGCTGATCCATCGTCGATGTCTTCCTCGTCATCGGCACGTATCGCATTCCATTCCAAGTTTCGTGTAAATGATATGCCCTGGACTATGGGGCATCGGTACAGCGCCTGCACTACTGTATCAGCGAATTCCCCGGCAAAACTGCTGTTCGTGAAAGCAAGCGACCAGTAAACATCATCTGAATCGTCAGCGGCGGCCGCATGCTTATCACAGAGGCGTACAACTAATTCACCCTCCCTTCGGAACGAAAAATATCTTCTTTGGGGCATTACTAATGCCCGAAAATTGAAGGAAGCTTCGAGACGAAGGTCCCATACTGGAAGGACATCTCGTTGAAACAGCCTTGAGGGTATGCAGCAGTCGAGCAATTTCTGGATACGGGGCTGCCAACTGTCTGGCGGCAAGTTATGCTCGCCATCGTAGTGAGGTGATTTTTTTATTTCTCTGCTGTGAGCCAAAATCCAGTCTTTCTCTGATGATGCCCCATTTAAGGGATAAATATGTTTGGAAAGAAGTCCCTTCTGTGCATCTCCTTTACCTCTAGAACCACTCATCGATTTCAGCGTCGTATCAGCATCGTAAAATGTTTGAATGTGCTGCTTCGAATTGCCACCGTAAACTACGCTGTAGTGATCAAGAATATTCTCTGGTAGTATTGACGGCGTGTCGTCTTCAATGCTTTCAAACAAGTCCTCTAGGGGTTTACTCTCACTTGCATCTGCTCCTGAATCACCTCCGTTGCTCCCAGAAGAAGAAGCTGTGCCAGCACTTTGTGAGGATGCTTCTCGTATAAGTTTGGTCGGTATGATACCCCGCTTTTTCAAATCTTCCAAAGGTTGACGCCACAATTGCACCAATATCCTTAGTATTTCTTGTCGAGCCATAGCTTGAATCACCAATGAGCGTTGAAGGCAAAACCAGTCACCCAATAATTTTGGTTCGTTACCCGCAACTTGAACAATCTCAGTATCTGTAAAGCCCAATGCAAGACACACTTGATTTGCTGCATTTGGCACGTCGTCCGCGCGTTCGCCTTGTGCATTTTTCATCTGGAGCAAGTGAGGAATTAACTCGTCAACAATACGAAGTTTTAGAGGCTCGAACTCTGCAAGAGCTGCTATTCCACGGAGTGAATCAAATTGAAGCTCTCGTGTTGTCACAGAATTGCTGTTTTCACCGGCAGCAACCCTGTATTTTAATATTCCCGTCAAGCCCTTCAGCACATCACAAGCCCAACTTGCGTATCCCTCAAAAACACTGTGCTCAGTAAGGAGCAGAGGAGATAGAGAGGCCAGAGCACGACACGATTCCACAACCAGATCAGTTACGTGCACTGGTTTGGAGCGATTCGCCTTTGCTTGGAACGGCAGAGATGCTATCCAAAGAAGACTTTCCAGTCCGCCACTCTGAGCTATATGCACGCAACCAGTTTGCAATACATCTATCGGGTTAAATGGGCGAGATTGTCCCAATTCCAATCGAGGTGGCGTAAGCACCGAATCACTCTGAACTGGTTCGAGGATATTTGCAAGAGCGCACAATGCGTGGAACATTTCTATTGAAGTATTTTCATTGGCGGCTAGTTGTAGAGACGGCCCTGGGTGATCTTGGGTAGATGGAATAATAAATTCACCAGTGCTTTCATCAAAGAAGCTACTAATTGCGTCGACGTCCCATTTCAGAACATTTCCCAGAGCAAGAGCTGCTTTGTCATCTAATAGGATTTGTCTAATCCTGCGTGAAGGATTTGTATCTTCGCTGATTACTCGTAGCGCTTCAATGGACACAAGTCTTAGCCGTCCTGATTGCTCAGATCTTGCCATGGAAACGAACGGGGGTATTGCTCCCTGTTCGATTATTATACTGAGAGAAGAAATCAAGCAAAAGTGAACTTCAAGTAAGAATAGATTGTAAAACGAATAGATGAACACTGCAGAAATCCTTACTCTAATATGTCGTCTTGCGGGCTAGACGAAAAATCTTCATCAAAATTTATAGATGGGTTTTTCCCTCGTGTCATAGCACCAACAGCAAGCTGTAACAATGCGTTTCCCGCGGCAAATGCTATTTCGTGGTTTGCTGGTGAAGAATGATCCCAAAGTAAAGGAATGAGATGTTGCGCGCAATTTTCTTGGGTGAGCGCCACTCTTGTATGAGGGGCTACACAAAGGCTAGACAATATCTGTGCGGCCGCCATACAAACATCGTGCTTCGAATCTCGCAAAAGTTGGACAATCTCCCTCAATGCCCCTTCATTTACAATTTGTGAGTGAATCCATCCAGCCATATATTTATCTTCCATTAATGTGAGGTTTCGCAAAGCTAAAGCTGCCGGGCGTATTTTTTCGGTGTCGTTTGACCGTAACCAAATAACAAGAATCTTAAGGAGGCCTTCCCTCACAGCTATAGGCATTGCGGCATCTATCGTGCACATATTTTCAATCAGGGCATAGTTCCTACATTGCTCATCATGAGAATCGCTTGACATATTTATGGTGAGAGACACTGTCATTTCCAGCAATTCTTGCATTCCCGCTGATTTTTGATCTTCTTCCAACTCACCACCACTACTGGTGATACCCACAAAGCGACGCCGTCGATTTCCTGAATATAAATTTCTTGATCTGTAAGATCGATCATCCATGGGAGCATTGGGATCATTTTTCATTCGAGGGGTGTCTGTTAAGGCTGGCACAAGATCATTAATCCAAAAATCTGTTACAGCAATAGATGCCGCCCGAAACATTTCGTCTTTGGTGATTTCATCGCCGTTAGGCGACACTGGGCGTGACGTGCTCAGGTATCGCAAGCATTCCATAATTTTGAGTCCAATTCCTCCTGAAACGAGAGAGTCCGTTTTGAACGACGGCGATAGATAAGCAACGGCTAGAGCTGTCACAACTTTGAGTTCTCGGGGTAAATTTCTAGTCCGAAACAAGGTTAATAGCGAGTGCATTCCTCCGGAAGACAGCATTTCATTCCTTTGCTTATTGGCATCCTGCTCGTTTTCTCCGTCTCCTCGAGCAAACCTGCGTACAAGCAACAATTTAAAATGACCAATAGAGTTGAGAATCTTGCGGGTTGAAGTGAAAACAGAGCTGATAAAGCCTTGAATCATAACACGGGAATTGTAGGGCAGGAACGCAACTTACTTCATCAGTGCGAGCGCCGCATCGACACGTTTTTCATTTTGCGCTCTAAGCATGCAAATCAAGGAAAACACGTCTTTTTTTTTAACTAATACTGCAATTTCCACTCCGCTGCCTCCGTTGGATACTCTCCGTGGAGGGGGGTTGCGAGGTTTGCGCGGTGAATCATTTCCTGGACGATTGGCTTGTCCTTGAATCAACTTTTGATTCGCCCTTTGCACAGCACTTTGAACAAATTCATTCAAATGGAACATGTCATCAAGTCCATCCAATTGTTCCATTTCCACCATTTTTTGTATAGCCATACTAACTTGTTTTGATCGTGATTCACACAGTTGCAACATTTCTTCGACTGTTGTTGAATTCGTTTGTATATTAGGACCACAGCATCTCATTAAATTAGTTGCACATTCACGAACTTCATTCATTTCATCTTCAGTCATAAAAAGGATAGGCTTTGGTTTATTTCTTCTTGTCTCCTTTGATCTGGGATGAACAGGTCCTTCTATCGAAGTAGCACCCATTTCGGGGTGAATACTTCCAGTGCTAACAGCAGGAGCGCATATGGCATTGAGTGGCTTTGCATGCAGTGTACTGTGCTGTGAATCATTGCCATCTTGGTGGTGCCCTTCTGCTCCTTGTTCTCTTTCTGTGCCTCCGGCACTATGGTGCTCATGTGTGACAAGTCTTAATCGATCGGAGCCCTTCCAAATCAAGTCTCCGTGGTACCCGAAATTTGCTCTGAATTCAAAAAAGACTCCTCCGGAAGGAACAGTCCTAGGAACAACAAGGCCAACAGCAGGCACACAACTTTCTGAAATATCAAATCCGGGATAGTTGGTCGGCACAGCACAAATCCTTCCGCAATGCGTGAAGAAAACTCTACGCAAGCCTAAAATTTCTATTCCACACCCTAAAGTATCACCTGATTTGAAGTTGATTTGTGAAATATGCTGCTGTCTCACGCCAGCCACAAAAATTTCTCCCCGGGTGGAAAATCCTATGGATTGAGAACGGTCACCTGGGTGTCGATTTGGCAAAATTGGAAATGGATGTTTGCTTGCTCCGTGCTCAACAGCTGATATATTGGGTTGGGTATCCAAACCGATATAGACACTTTCATCCGGATAACTGGTACGGTTGTTCATATATATGGCAACTTCAAAGTAAAACACATCATTGTCACCTGATATAGTTGACGAAGACAAAGAATTAGTTATTCGGGTTGTGTCCGTTATTGAAGGATAAATACTTGAACTACCATTCCCACTACTATTGATACTGTCGATCGAACCGATACTGATAATATTGTTGCCGTGTTCTGATTTTGCCCTTTGAGTTGTAGCTTGCAAGAGATGCTTTATTGGAACACTTCTATTTGCTAGTACCATATTGGTGTGTTTGGAGGTGATCTGGAGATGAAGTGGACCGTGTTCTATAAATTCTAGAAAGGCGGTGGAAGGTGCTGGACAACTCCATCGATCTGGAATTACTGTCTGCAGCGAATCGGAAGTGCCGTTTCTAGACCGTAGATGAATATTGCGGCTCCCGTTACTTTCAACACCTGCATCATTTTTTGATTTCCTGTTTTGACGAGATGCAAAAGTTAATGCATTATTGCGAGAATTCGAATTAGAAGAAACGGTGTTTGAGGGAACATTGACATTGGTATGAGCACCGGGAAGCCTTGCGCTTCGGGCGTTTGTTTGGACTGATGATGCTGTTGGTGTTGGGTTGAACTGATGTGGTCTCCTGAACGATGAAGTGTTTCGTACAGGACTAGAATTGGTGCCGGAACTACTATTGTTAGTATGAAGAGGCTGTTCATCGCCACGGCTCGCATTCCGATTTGCTGTACGTGCCTGCATTCCTCTTTGCCCAGATCGTTGGGAAGTTGAAGTCCCTACATTTTCGTCTTCATAAATATTCCCATATATATTATCGCCACCCGAGTGACTGGAAGCGGAGCCAGGAGGAGATCGGTTTGCTACCGGGCGTCTATAACTGCGGGACTCCATCTCTTAGGTTTTCTTTCGTTCTAGTAAAAGATAGTTGTTGCCGTTTCCTTTGACTTCTCTGTCGACGGACTATATTTTGGTCGATTTTAGTCCTTCCAAAACTGTCAGTTGTCACCTGTCGTTGGATCAAAAAAGCGCAGGCACGAATCAAAGCAACTGCGTTGTTTCGTCTGGTAACTACAACCGACGCCAATAATGTAAGACCTAGTAATATGAGGCACAATTCTGCACGATATTATCTACACCCGTTCTTCGTTTAATCTGAGGCCACACTATCAAAAGATCCAGACTCTCGAGACTGATGGATCCCACGTCGAGTCAAAAATCCGCTACAGAAAACAGCAAGACTCAAAATCAAACTAGAAGGCGGGACGAAACCTGCAACTAGGCACAATCAACAGGCCGATCTTTCTGGTTTTTGCTACTCTTATCACCTAAAGCACTTCGGTGATCTGCAGCTTCTGTAATTCGCAATGCAATCCTACAAATTCAGCAATCGCGGCTTCTCTGTGAACCTGATCAGCTTGGTGTGCTTGCTACTTGATATTCATAAGCAGTTGAGCTTGCAGCAGTAGTCCTGATAGTTCTCCTCTCTCTAGAGATTCCTCTCCCGTCTCCAGGACCTCGTAGACTCAGTATTGTCCGTACCGTATGTACCAGGTAATGTACCTGGTAGGACTAGAAACTTCTCTCTTGATAGAGGTCAGTAGCAGTTCCTACATCTGGTGGGACGCTACCTGGTACCAGGTACCTGGTACCTGGTAGTTGTTGTTGGTAGTAGTGTCCTAGAGTGTCCACCTGGTAGTGTGTCCTACTTTAGGGCTAGGTACTACCTGTACCTGGTAAGGTGCTAACAGTACGAGCACTGACTGTAATGTGGAGTCTAGTTGCGAAGATCAGAATCTATCCCCCCGTTATTATCGATGTCTTTAGTCCTACCTAATAGTACATACTGACTGTCTGTATTTAGTAAGTATCGTTCCTTTTAATTCTACCACTCGTACAGTTGTTGTACGTCTTATCCGAAACAAGTT
>WKLE02002512.1:0-12818 GCA_014885115.2 Asterionellopsis glacialis
TTCGCTGGTATCGTGAGAACTGTTTTTGTGAATCTTACAGTATTTGCATTTACCTTTATTTGCCTTATAATCTTTACCGTCTCGGCCATTCATTGGATTGTTAGGTTTGTCCTTACGAGGCAGTTTATCTTTGGACTTAGGACCTGACAGATCTGGTAGATCATCCATGACTTCCATACGTTCCAGAAATTCCAGAAACGCTGGCAGGCCTTTATCCTGAAGGTCGAATCCTTGACAGATCATTTCCTTGCTCCAAGTAGTAGGAATTCCAAACTCAAGGATCTCTAGTAATTCTTCGTTGGAGAGTTTCAAATTCTCCTCTGCTCCAGGGAACTTCTCTAAGTAGCCATTTAGCATGTGGAGAGCAGCTTGGCCATCAAAAAGTGAGCGGGCCTGGTTGTGATGCATTGTCTTCAAATCACTTGGTCCGGATTGTTGAACCAATCCAGTAGTTCTCTAGGAGATCCGTGATTGAAGTACGGAAACTCCAAAGTATACTTTTCTTCAGAGTTTTGATCTCCGGGATTCAATAACAGGCTAACTTTTGCGTACTGCACTTTAGCTAGCTTCTGTTCTTCTGTACTTGGAATTTTGAGCATGATAGGAGGCGGCGGGTAGCTTCGACCATTGCCTCAGTTAGGTGTAACAACTTTTTAATGTTGGAGTTAGTTAAAAGATCAGAATTAAATTGGATATTAGACTTACCGCTTTTCACATGGAGTGTTAACGCTATGCACTATGCAGACAACAATTATTGAAAAGTGATAGGAAATGTTGAAAATGGAGTAGAGTTTTTTAGAGTGAATAAATTATGAGCTATTTTAGACTTTAACTAAAAATACCTGACAATTCACCGATTCATCTTCGTGACCCAATTGCAATACAGGATCCTACGGTGGATCTACTTAGAGTTCAGTTTCCAATGGACTTTGGTTTTAACATGTGAACCAAACTCCCCAAGGCAGCCAATGGGAATGCTCCAAGTCAGGCGCAACACTGTGTTCTGCTGTGGAGTGGAATTGGATACGCTTTGCATTGTGACGTCAGCGTTCGCAATAATGCTGTGCATCACTGCACGTTCACGTTTGTCTGCTCAATGACATCATCATGTCATCTCGTCTGTCTGTGTGATGACGTCATCACATCATCATGTCTGTATGGTACTACGGTTGATTGACAAAATCTTTAATGATGATTGTCACGGTAGTACCAGTGTCAAGTAGGATCCGTATAGGAATGAGCCCACCATCTGGGTTTATTATTTTGCCTACTACTTCAGTAGTGTGGTGCATAGATTTCTGCTTTTTTGCTTTTCACTGACTGTGTAGCCTGTTGTATGATTGTTGTATGTTGGGGAAAAGGTTTGATTCAGTGTAGGAAGTAGGCATAAAGAAATTGTCTAAATCTTCACTACTATTTTTACATTTTATTTTACTATGTTGCATAAAGTGCGAACTAGGTTCGTTATCGGAAGATGAATCCGATGCATACTGCACTTTACGTTTCTTTTTCTTACTATCTTTTGATACTTTGAGCAAACTAAAAAAAGGATTTGCCCAAATCCTTCTTTTTTGACTTGTCCATAATACATTTGTTGGAATTATGGTTGTTCATACGGCAGTTGCTACACCACTTATGAGCAATTGCAATCAGAATTCTTTTCCATTTGTTCACACTTGCAAATCTTCTTGGTCTCCTGTTTAGGTTTTTCTGATTAGAGAGTTCATGATAGGGCGGATTGCCACTTAACTGGTTACGCCCGATCCAATGTATTGACAAGGTCGTCATTGTCAAGCTTTCAAATATTTTTACCATTGTGATCCATCAGAAAATATGGTAAATATTCATTCAACTGGCAAAGCCTTCTGACGAACCTTTGCAATGTGAAGTTGTTGGTCATTGCAAAGTGATAGCAAAGGTAGTACTTCTGGCACCTTGCTGCATACCTAGACGAGAAAAAATTCTTACCTATGTTGTTCAGTACCAATTCAAAGATCTCTTCAGGATCTATTTGGGCTGGTTTCTTGAGGGTTGCATTTTTGCTTTGCTGCTTGGAACAGCTGCCTTGCTCTGCCCTTCAAAAGGGTGAGTGCCATTGAAGTTTTGGATGAGGCTTTGGTGAGGGGATAATCTCCCTCAACCTCAGCAAATTCAATCCTCTATTGGATCCACTCTTCAGCAGATCCATCCTCAAATTGTTTGACTCTTTTCTCAATAATTTCAGAGTCTAAACCTTCACCAGAGGGATCAATTTGAACCTCGATGGTCTTGTAAGAATCTTTGTCCTTGTCTTTTGAGTATTTTCACAATTTGACAACAAGTAGAAGTTGAACACTCCGATTAGTTATGTATCATCGTTCATCAATGGTACGCTGATACACATTCATGACACCAACAGCACTTCCGCACTTCAGTGTGGCGCAGCAAAGGCCGTACTTCTACACTGAGGTTACAGTTTGGCACAAATCAGTAGCCATTCTTTACGGGCCTCTGGGGCTATGGCCCTGAAACTTGACACTACAATCCAAAAACTTGGGCACTGGTCTGCTCGGACTTTCCTGATGTATATTCACACACAAATAGTGGCCTACTCTGAAGGCTGGGCGTCCAAAATGGTGCACCCTATCAACTTTCTACATGTTGGCTAAACGCGTACCACCCTCCCAAACTTGTGGGTTCACAATTTTTTTTAGCAGAATGGTTTTATGGGTTCCCATGCAAAATTGTTGACCACCTTGTCAAAATTAGCAAAATACAGGGCGTAAACAGGGGTACCAGATGCATTCACTCCACTGGTACACCCTGCCTTTGTTTTTTTGTACATGTGGGCAGATTCTTTGGCCCCAGAGTACACAAGGCACAACCAATGACAAATCAAGTACAGGGATACCACTGGAGCCTTGATGGGCAGTACTGCCAAATGGGTGGGTCACCAGCATAGCTGTTGCTTAATCCTTTGACTAGTAGTCTCCTTTTATTGGCAAAAAATGGTATATTTCATTGCACAAGTGTTTGAAGTAGTGAAGCTCCCAAAAAAGTAAGTAAGTATCCAACAAAACTAGTACACCGAAGAACCAGTACTAGAACAGGCGAGCTGACCAGAACAGAATAAGTGCGGCTTGAACCACACTTTCTGGGATGCAAGTACAGGTAGCCAAGGAACACAGCTGGCTATCTCCAATAGGTGCAGGAACCTTGGGTTCTTTTTCATGCATTTTCCCTACAAGACACAATGGATGAAGAAAAGAAACCCTGGGTTCCTGGACTTTTTTTGAGCGTTTTTCTGCCAGCACCGCAGGATATTACGGTAAAAGTTTTTATGCTTGTGGGTGCAAGTTCGTTGTAAATCAACAATCCACTGTGAACGCACTTATTTAGTTGTTTGTTTTATGCAAGCAAAGCAAGCTTGTATTCAAAGCATGAAGTCCTGAAGTATAAACAAGTACTACCATAATCAAGTAAATACGTCAAGCAAAGAATATGACACAAATGAAACTCGGGAATTGCGTTTGTAACTACAAAAGTGGTAACCTATCTAAACACCATGCCGGAAACGTTATCTCTGTATTCGTATACAAACTATGTATGATTAGAGGTGTTCTTGGAAAAAAATGTGTTGGCGACATGATGAAAAATTTAAAATTTCTACCAAAAACAACAATCAAATATGACACAATGAACGGAACTAGGGAATTGCATTTGGAAGTTCGAAAGTGGTAACTAGCTAAAAATTATGATAAAATTGTTAGCACTATTTCTGCATACAAAATACAAGAATGATCCTTGGAAACAAAATAGGCACGTGAAAAGAAGTCAAAATGTATAAAATTAGTAACAAAACAACAATCAAATATGACACAAATGAAACTAGGGAATTGCCTTCCCAAGTTCAAAAGTGGTAACCAGTCCATACAAAAGTCAGAAAATGGTAAGTACCTTTTTTAAAAAAAAACTAACTCACTATTTTATACTGCTGCAACTTTCTACCGATTGTATTCTCCAATACATGATAAACTCTACCCACAGTCCCAAATACTTGGAATATGTGTGGAGGAAACCAATAAGGGGAATAAGGCCTCTTCCTAGCAAGAAAAGGGAACCATTGAAGGCTCCCTATGAAGGATGGTCCATTACAAAATATGACTTAATTGGCCTCACTCTGTTAAGGCTGTTAAGAATAACGGGATGCCATGTGTTTAGCCAGTTGATGATGACCAAAGTATTCTGGGATGTAAATGCATCCATTGAAGAATTCAATATATCTCTGTTGTTTGCACAGATACAATTGTGCATGGAATGTAGAATGTGAACTTCTTTGATAGCTTGGTCTTGCTGATATTGTTCCTGTTTCTTGTTGTGTTTACCGTACACAAGTTCCTGTCATATTTTCCAGTATTCCTGAAACCAAGACCACGTCTCTTGAATCATGCACGTGACCCAGTGTGTACCCGTCAATTTAGTGTGCTGTTGGCGACTCAAATACAGGTTCTGATGATAAGCCCATTCAAGGTGGTATCAACCGTAGAGAAGTTGCATCCAACCAAGTTTTCCCTGTTCATGCATCAAATTAGGGAAATATAAATTATTGAAATCAAGAGGTTTACCGTCTAGAGTATGTTTGAGGCATGCTATTAACGTATCTCTTACTTCTTCAGACAAGTGAAGGAGATCGCATTGTTGTCAAATTTGTTGATATAATGTTCTTTGGTGTTTCATCAGAGTTGGGTGGGTGCATGTAAGGAGATGACGTTGATCCTTGTCCTGTAACTGGCACATATGACAAATGGTAGAACGGTCAGGATTGTACCTATTAGCTCTTGTTGACATAGGAAGATGTCTGTGAATTAATTTGTTAAGAGTTGGTCTGGGAAGAGAAGCTCTTTTGGTCACATTTGAGTGGCTCTCCCAGTCAATGGTATCAAATTGATTTGTTGACCAGTTGTTCCAAGTGACCAAGTATTCAATCAGAGGTGTAGCAGACATATGAAATCTCAATTGGCTAGCAAATTTGGACATGATTGTAACTCCTTTAACTGACAATTGCGTGGTGTTTCCAGGTAACTGTGGGACAAAAGATTGTGTGTAGTCGCTGTGAAGTTGTTGGTAAGAACCTGCAAGTGTATCTGCCTCAACGTTCAACTGCACAGGAAGGTCAAGTTTATGTTTGGGAATGCTTTCATCTTGATGGTCTTTTACATGTGACATGTTTGTTGGTGGGAGATCTGGTATAATTATGCAAATTTGATTTATCACATCCCAGCCAGACATCAATGAAGTACTTGGTGGTGTGAACCCATGAGATGATAAAGATTCAATCCTTTGGATAACCCCCATATTATCAGTATAAGCATCTAAGTAAGGATGCAAGTGACTTTTAATTTCTTCAAGAGTTGGGATACGGATCAATAGAAATCTTGTAAATTGTAAAAAGAATAACATCCATGAGAGAATGCTGTAAGCCTCTGCCCTAGAGGATCCACCCCTTGTGCAATCAAAGACTGGTCCACTGCACATCACCAATCTTGTTGCATCCCAGGAACTAAGAACCCAACCAAATGCTCCTCGATCTTCAATGACAGACCCATCACTGACTATGATTAGATTGTCTAAAGCTAATCTCTGTTTCAAGCAATGTGTTGACACTAAAATGGTAAAACCTTTGATTAAACGGCGTTCCTGCATAGGTAATGTTGTGATGTATGTCTCAAATTTGGTGTGAACTGGGATATTGGGAATAATCTCCATATGAATACCCGCTTGGTGTGTATTTGATAACCTCCATCCTCTTAGAGATGGGACTAATTCAGTTGGGAAATATCTGTTACCTGGATCTTTCAAGACTGGCCTATTGTGAAAAGGTATAAATTCCAAACCTACTTTGTGATGTATTTCATAACCTTGCTTAGTGCAAACCAATAATTTCTCATGATCAGTAGATAGATAAAACTGCCATGCTCTTCTTAATTTGTGAGCAGGTAGAAGCCAGGCGCCTAATGCTTTTTGAAGAGTGCCGTCTTTCAAAGCAAATAACTGACATGCCTTGCGCCACAAAGTCCAAGACAATTGATGTGGTTTGGATTGTTTAACCTTATCTGAGGTAGGTCTGCTGCTGGTCACCATTGTCTCTCCAAAAATGAAGCTCTTGTCTAGTTTTGTGCCTCTGGCAGTGGTAATGTCTGAAATTGTTATTGCTTGGAGGTAAAGTCTGCAATAGTTATTCCATTTTATATCATTGTCATTGAACTGGTTGCCCTATGCCACCTATGTCGACCACGGCACAACACAACAATCAGACAATCAACACACAAAAGAAAAGAAGACTTTTATTTGGTGATGAAAATTATGAGCTTAGTTTAATCTGGGGAATATCCAGCAATCTAGTAAGTATTAAGAATTCAAGAAATATTAGTAAATGGTAAATTCATGAGTCCGTCTGTTTGCCCATGCATCAATCATCCATCCTCAAGAGTGTCCTACAGGGAGTGTTCTTCATTTGCTTCCCAAGCTGTGCTGCGTGCGTTGGTAGTATGGCGTCACACAATGGATATTTACCGTCTCTTCAATTATGCCTCTACAGATGCGTACAGTACCGTTCATAAAAACTTGAAGCACTTCATGAGGACCCGTGCAAGGACGGTCCATCTTAGGTACTATTCCTGGCTTCTCTAACATAACGAGGTCACCTACGTGGTAAACGTGGTGTTGCCAGTTACGGTTCTCACGTTGGTTGTTTTTATTAATTAACATCTGTTTCTTGTTTTGAATATGCGCCCATTGGCACGTCCAAATACTAGCTGACCTGGCGTGGCTTCTAATGTAGTGTGGTAAGTACTACGTATAGCCCATGCTATGGAGCTGAGTATCTTATCCCACGGTTCATCATCTCCTATAGTAGGTGGATTGGCGGATTCACTTATGTCAAGTGCAAGTAATGAGTTACTGACTACTTGATGCACGCGTTCTATGATACCATTTGATTGGGTATTGTACGTGGTTGTAGATTTTTTACTTAGACCAAAGTTTTTCCGTGTCTCTTTGAAGATACCCTTGAACTCTGAGCCGTTTGTCTTATCCTATGTACCTTGGTGGTGCATACCGGCATAACCATGCAGAGTGGAATGCTTCTATTACGGTGTCAGCTGTTTTGCCTTTAAGTGTCTTGATTTTGAACCAGCCTGTGGCAGGATCTATCATGGTAAGGCATTGTAGTGTTCGTGTACCTGAATCAACCTTGATAGTATATTTTCTGATTAGGTCTATATGAACTCTCTCCCATTGTAAGCTTTCAGCCTCTTTAGGGGGCAAGTGTCCGTATTTCTTACATTGCTTTTTACAGAGCTGACTTTGTTTATAGGTTCTACAGAAGTTGTGTACATGCTTTCTTAGTCTTGGCCAAGTAAAGTGCTGACGTTTTGTCTCTTCTGTACATGTTTCACCTGGATGTGCTAGGTACTTGTGATACCAAGCTACAATGCATTGTTGAAGTTTCTCCAGTATGTATATTTTCCCTTCAGAGTGTATTAGCGGTTCGCCTTCGACTTCTCTAATCGTAAACGTACCAGGTTTAGTGTCACAAATTAGTTTCCTAAGTGTTTGATCTTTTTGTTGATATAATTTAATTAATGGCCGGAATATCGGAGAGGCTGTTTCTTTGATTTCCTCTTCTGTAATTGGATACGCTTCCATGACATTGATAAGTTCTGGAACTTCATCAAATTCATCAGATGTGTCATCAGCCCATCTTGCATCTAATTGTGAAAGTGCATCAGCAATGATGTTGTGTTCACCAGCAATATGGACAAATTCTGCACTGTATTCTTCTAGTCTTACTTATAAAAAGAGAAAAGAAATGCTTAATATGGATGAATTCTGCACCGTATTCTTCTAGCATTGTACGCCATCTGCATACGCGTTTGCTAGCCATTTTCTCATACAGTATGTTTTTATGGTCCATGTGTACTATTAGCTTTTGAACCCATGGTATGTTTTTAAACTCCTTAAGTGTCTCTACTATATAGACAGTAGTTCTTTTTTGCGACTAGTATATTTCTTCTGAGCGTCTTTGAGTTTTCTACTATAGAACGCAAGGGGCTTATCATCTTGCATGATAACCGCACCTAATTGATAGTTGCTTACGTCAGTATATATATGGAATTCTTTTTTGAAGTCCGGGAAAGCTAATAGCGTTTCTCTACTTATAACTTCTTTTATTGTATCAAAGGCTTCCTGACAGGTGTCATCCCATACAAATTTGGCCTTGTTTGATACCATAGCCGTGAGTGGGGCTAGGATGAGACTTCTTCTTGGCCACATATCGCGATAGTAGTTAATCATGCCTAAGAATTTCCTTAATTGGCGTTTAGTCTTAGGAGGCTCTAAACGTTGTATCGCTTCCACTTTCTTATGCTGTGGTTGGATACCATTGCGAGTTAACCAGTAACCTAGATAATCAATCTGGTCCATGGCAAAATGGGATTTATTAACGTTTACTGCAAAACCAGCTTCTGCTAAGCGGCTTAGTACCGCATCAACTTTGCTGACGTGGTCTTCAAACGTGGCACTTGACATGATTAAATTATTGTCTATGTATGCACGTGCAAAGTCTAAGTCGCCTAGTATATCGTTCATGATTTTCTAAAAGATATCAGGGCTGTTTTTAATACCCATGGGTAGGCATTCGTACCTGTATTTACCCCATGGTAGAATTGTAGTGCACAGTTCCTGTGATTCCATACTTAGATCAATCGCGGTTGCGTATTGAAATCCGTCTAGCTTTTGTAGTAGATCAGCTATTTTTGGTAATAGAAATGGTTTTCTTTTATTTACTTTGTTGAGTTGACGAAAGTTGGTTACGATATGTACATCGCCTGTTTTCTTTGGTATGACAAATGTGAGTGCTGCCCATTCACTGTCATGGTTCATTTCTAAAACACCTATTATTTCTAGCCTATTAATTTCCCGTTTAGTAGTCCCTTCTAAGTAACGTGGTATTTGAAATGGCCTGGCATGATATGGTTCTGCATCAGCTTCTATTTCCAGTCTGACGGGCTTTATCTTAAGAGTGCCGAGCCCGCCCTTAAAGGCTTGTGGGTACTTTTGTAGGCACTTAAGCATAACGTTTCGCTCGTTATAAGTAAGGTGTTTCCAGTGAGAGGCTGCTTTGCTTAAATCCACCTTCTTGTAGTTAGCGTCCAATATGGATGATTGCCGTAATTCCGCTTCCTTGAGGACAGGTGGTTGGACGGCCATATGGTAGATTGCTTCCGCACATTTGGGGTTTGAGACCTCTCCACAGTATTTCATGGGTAATTCATACCCTTCCCAGTGAATTGTTTTGGTACTAAAATGGATGTCAAGAACCATGGCCTGCATCAGATCAGTTCTAATGATCATGTTGTACTGTGCATCTTTTTGGTTTGTTCGTTCGTCCACGTGACAGGACCAGACTATCGTCTTTTTGTCCGTGAACTCCGGGAGTGTAAAATTTATTTGAGCTTTTTGCTTAGTGATAAAGTTACCTCCCATGGTGTTCCACTGAGTAGGTTTAGGGTTCTTGTAAGAACTGGCCTTCCCCTGTTCCAAGAAATTGTTAAGGATGATTGTGGAGGTAGTACCCGTGTCAAGTAGGATCCGTATAGGAACAAGCTCGCCATCCTGGTTTATTATTTTGCCTACTACTTCAGTAGTGCGATGTGTAGATTTTTGCTTTTTCGCTTTTCCCTGACTACGCAGCATGTTGTACGATTGTTCTACATTGGGGGAAAGGTTTGATTCAGTGTAGGAAGTAGGCATAAAGTAATTGTCTAAATCTTCTCTACTATGTTTACATTTAATTTTACGATATTGGGTAAAGTAGGAACTAGGTTCGTCATTGGAGGAAGCATCCAATTCGTACTGTCCTTTATGTTTCTTTTTCTGTTTATCTTTTGATACCTTGAGCAAACTACTCATCATGTTTATCTGTTCCTGCGTATACATCTTGGATTTACTGGAATCCTTCTTTTTTGACTTGTCTGCAGTACATTCGTTGGTGTTATGGTTCTTCATACGGAAGTTGCTACACCATTTACGGGTGCGCTGGCACTTGTCATTGCTTCCGTTGTTGTTGCAATCGGAATTCTTTTCTTTCTGTTCACGCTTGTGACTTTTCTTGCTTTCCTTAGGTGTTTTGGACTTAGCAAGTTCACGATTTGATATTATCGCATACCTCCAACTTCTTGAAGTAGTCCACAGTATCCTCCCACAATAGATCGTGTGGCTCAAGGTTGCTAGCAAGTAAGGTGGATTGCTACTTAAGTGGTTTTGCCCGATTGAGGATGTTCACGAGTTTGTTGTCATCAAATTTTCGAATTTTTTTACCATTGTGATCCATCGGAAAATATGGCAAATATTTGTTCAACTGGCAAAGTCTCAGGACAAACTCCCTCAATGTGAAGTTGTTGGTCATTGCTAAGTGATAGCAAAGGTAGTTCTTCTGGCGCCTTGCCACATGCCTAGACGAGAAGAAATTTTCTCCTACGTCATTAAGTACCAGTTCAAAGACCTGTTCAGGATCTTTTTGTTCTGATTTCTTGAGGCTTGCATTTTTGCTCTGGCGATTGGCATTTGCTGCTTGGAACAGCTGCCTTGCTCTGCCCTTCAAAAGGGCGAGCGCCATGGAAGTCTTGGAGCTTGCTTTGGTGAGGGGATAGTCCCTCTCAACTTCAGCAAATTCAATTCTCCATTGGATCCACTCTTCAGCAGTTCCATCTTCAAATTGTTTGACTCTCTTTTCAATAGTTTCAGAATCTGATCCTTCCTCAGAGGGATCGATTCTTACTTCTATCATCTTGTAGGAATCCTTGTTGTCATCTTTTGACTTTAACCTCTCCTTTTTGGTCCTAATAAAAGGGATTGCAGGAGGATTCAGCAGAGTCTGCTGTTGACTCAACTCTTGAGCTTTCTTCTGAAAGTCATTGGAGGAGTAAAAGGTCTTCATGTTCTTGAAAGCTTTTCGCAAATTCCAAAGCATCATTTATGTTTTCTTATCTCCATATAATAATGGTTCCTCGATATCCTGGGATATTTGCTCTTGAAATCCTTGGTGCAGATTACTTTGTGCTTCCCTGAGTTGTCATTTTAATATGCATAAACGAGAATTACATTTGTCACGATTGATTGGATCCTGAAATTGTTTTCCTTGAAATGATCTATCATCCATTTGTACAAAAGTCTTGTTCGTTCTAATCTCTTTCATTCTTTTCCGGAGGAAATTATATTCATGTTTGAGTGCTAGTATGCTTGAAGGGAAGATTGGTCAAATTTGTTTCTGACATTTTAATGCTGCGTGTAAAGAGGCTTTGGTTAGATGGCAGTCAACTTATTCTGCCAATCTGTGATTGGGTGTTGTACATGTCTCCAATGTCTCTATCATCGTTCTCGGTGTTGGTGGTGAAGTACACTCCCTGTAGGACACTCTTGAGGATGGATGATTGATGCGTGGGCAAGCAGACGGACTCACAAATTTATCATTTACTAATATTTCCTGAATTCTTACTACTTACTAGATTGCCGGATATTCCCCAGATTAAACTAAGCTCATAATTTTCATCACCAAACAAAAGTCTTCTTTTCTTTTTGTGTGTTGATTGTCTGATTGTTGTGTTGTGCCGTAGTCGACACTAGCGGCATAGGGCAGGGGGTAGATGATTGTATTTTTTGACGATATATTTCCAATTGGTAGTCTTATTAGAACTGTCAAATCCTTGAAGAACCGGGGGAGCGAGAATGGTTATTTTGTTCCCAAACAATTTAGTAGTGTCAAAATCAATGTAAAAGCCTCAATGATCTGAGATCAAATGTTGGAAGATACCATCATATCTGCAATCACGAATACAATCGGCAAATTTAGTGCTCGTTAGGGCATAATCAATATGTTGACTTTCTTTATGAAAGGTGTTGAATTCGGAATGGCCCAATTGGTTAAAGAAGATATCTTGTAGATTGAACTTGTTGCGTAGTTTTGCCATGCTCAATGGAGTTAATGTTTGCGAGGATCTGAATCCATTGTGTCAAATTTCAACTGCAGAAACGATTTTTGTTGGGCGTGAACAGTGATTTTTTGATGGCTATCCGGTCTCAAAGATTTAGTTGGTTTACAACAAGCGATAACATTAAAGACTTGTTGGTTAGCGCCTTGAATGACATGATGGATCCATTGACCTGAGAAATCAGAATTAACTGTGACAATTCTTCTGGAGTAAGACTTATTGACAATACTCAGAATTCCTCCAGGTTTATAGTTAGCTGAAGCTTGGATTGGCAAACCAGTTAGTCAGCTGTGCCCATGATCAAGGTAGTTCTTAACACTTTCATAAATACAATCTCTGACCTGATATTTAGTATGATCAAGATTTGGTTGGGTAGCTACAAACTGATCAATGTCGTAGGTTCTTATAACATTACAAACGACATGTAAGTCTCCGCCAGTTTTTGATATGTGAATGCCATTTAGGTCAATACAGTATAATCTTGTGGTGTTGTGTGGTTTTAAATCCATGGGTTTACCGATAGGTTCATGTATGGAATATTTAGGAATCTTTTCGAGGATGAATGTTTGATGAAGAGTCCAAAAGTTGAACGGTTTGTATTAAGTGGGATGAATTGTATTGGTGTATGTAGATGTGAAAGGTGGAACTGTTTGAGATGTTGTGGTAACGTTAAAGTGATGGAGAGATGATTGCCCTGTTTTACTCATCATTTTTGCTATCATGGTTTTTGGATGCAGCAGTGTTAAGCATATCAAGGACTGAACTGCGGCTTGGTTTCGTAGGAGTGGC
>WKLE02002513.1:0-20718 GCA_014885115.2 Asterionellopsis glacialis
ACCAAAATAAAAATTTGATTAAACAGATTGCTCTAATGTACCAGTCCTACAGTCTCGTCACGGACCAACAACCGTGCCTGTATAACGTAAGTTTTACATCATTCCCCCTGATATGTAGTATAGTATCTCTCTAGAGTATACCTGCATAATATAATCACCTTAAACGGCATTCAAATATTTACAGCCTTGTGAACTGTATCCACTAAGTGCAATAATGAACCTGCCAGTTAAATATTTGCGATATGAATATTTCGAATATATTTATATTGTAAAAACCTTAAATATTCCCTTCAACGGAAATTACAAAGTAAAGAATATTTCTTGTATATATTATACATACGAGTGCATTTTAACTCTCCCCCGAGAAAGGGGGGATAAAGGGGAGAAAAAGAAGGGAAAAAGAAGAAAAGGGGAAGAAAAAGGAAGAGAAAGGGGGGAAGGGGGGGAAAGAAGGGGAGAAAGGAAAAGGGGAACCAACAAAGACAAAGTTCCGAAGAAATTTTTAAAAGATGGAAGTCGAGGACAAAGGTGAGATTGTTTATGATATTGCAACTGCTGACCTACATGAGGAGAACACCTCCTGACGACTGCATTAGCTTCTACAATGTGCGAGACTTTCCCAAAATACCAAAATTCACAGTTTGTTGGAGTCTTGATGGGAAACGACAATGATAACGTAACAAGTGAAAAATAATGTTTCTTTTGTGTTCTTTATTCTTTCACCATGGACAAAAAGTTCATCTGGTACATACAGTACGAGAACGATTGTACAGTATGAAAGAAGTAGTACTACTAATAGTACATTGGACAAACTCATAAAAATGAGCGATAGGATCCTCCAATCCGATCAGCGAGATGACGATGGCGACATGCCGGCAACGGCGACCAACAGCACCGATATGCAGAAGACAACTACCAATCCAACAAACCTAAACTACAATGGTAAAACAGGACAGCCAATGACTCATCAAGAATCCAACGAGTGGTCCGTAATTGGCAAAAACAACAAAATCATTCAAAATTTTGGCACCGAGAAATCAACACGATACAAACTTCGTCTTCAGATTCACATGAACCTCTCGGCATATGAAAATCAAACAAACTTCGTTAATGTACTGCACCATCAGAAAATATTCTGTACAGAACTCTTTAAACTAGATACTTCCATGAATATCCTCAAATGGGAGGAAGAAGAAAAGAAGTCGACGTATAAAATAAATCCCATTACAACCATTGATCAACTTCCTACAGACAAAAAGTTGCTTTTGGACTGGATTACGGGCACTACTGCCTCAACCAATAGAAACACCAACAAACAAACTCTCAAGTTTTTTATGTACATTGAGACATCAATAATGTACTCTGACTTACGCAAGACTCTCAAACCCTGGTTGGATGCTCATCATCATTGCATGTTCGCGACTAAACTGTCAACGACAAACAACCGTCTTTTAGCACGGGTGAAAGACAGTCATCTGGACTGGACAAGACTTGATGATCTTCAAGTAAAACTACAGGAATAAATTGTACAAAATTCAGACAACTATGTAAGTTGCAAACTTGACTTACGTCCTTGCAGGACACGAATTGGAAAAGGACCAAGTGCACTATTCATCTGGGCCATTGGCATCACTTGCAGCCTAAGCACCGTTCAAGGTTACACGCAGGCAATACTGAAGGGCTTATCTAATTCCAACCAAGTGCTGGATAGCTTAAAACACGTCCAAATAATTCCATTCAATCCAATTCTGAGTATCGTCTTGAACACAGAACTCATTAAACTTGCTAGAGACCATGACAACCTAATGACTCAGCTCAGAAAAAAGTCAATCATTGGCTTTGCAGATATCACAACACCCCATCCAATCAAGGAAATGGACAAATATGCTGAAACGCAAGCAACGTACACCTTGCAGGAATACCTCTTATCTCAAAAGACACCTAGCTCACAGAAACTATTTCACTCCATTGAAAGTCGAGGAAAAAAATGGTTATCTGGTAATTTACAAGGAGCATTTACAAGCAACAGTGGAAGAATTCTTTCACAACCTACAAGACACAATGGCAAATAAATTTCAAAACAACTTCATCAACACATACTTCAAAGCTATCCAAAATCATCTAGAGGAAATCGACCTCACAGATGATAACTTGGCAATCTCAACATTCAGTGCAGCAGAGAAATACTACCAAGGCATTAAGTCTCATGGAGTACCTTTCACTCCAGACACTAAGGCAACAAATTCAACTGCATCGAGTACCCAATCTGGAGCCTATACACCATGAAAAAGAGTTCAGTCAATCTTGTTAGGATATGGCAACGATGTGTTGTCTCTCGGATTGTCATCAGCACCAGTGTGGAATGCATGGGAGAAACTTCGAATGTAGGAACATCCCATCAATCAAATGAACTGGCCGATGATGGCGCTTCAATTGCCACCTTAAAATCTGAAGTTCAGGGATGGTTTGATGAATTGAAACAAGATTCCAAGACAGAATGGGAACAGAGTCTTCAAAAGTTCAGCACCTTACATGACAAACTATCTGAAGTTACCGAGAGTAATGCCAAACTGCAACAAACTCTAGAAGTCATTCAAGAAAATCATAAACAAGCTCTAGAGGAACAACGCTCACTCTTTGAAGACCTAATTAAGAGCAATTTTAAAGAATTTGTGAATCAGAGGGTCACACAACAATTTCAACTTCAAAATGCAATGACTCCTAATTCTCTGCTTTGAAAACAGCAACGACCAAATCCATCATATGAGGACAATAGTAGTCCTGTCAGTCCAACCATTTGAGAAATCGACAAGAGTTCTACTTCCGCAATGCCAAATAGGAGCCCCCAACCTGCAACGGGGAAGTCACTCTAGTCCCCCTCCAAGAAAAATCCTGACATCACAACACTATCACTCAGAGAACTAATCATACCACATTCATTCATCATCTAAACAAACACAAAGATACAACATATTCACACCCTCACAACGAACACAACACGACAGCAATGATACTTTTCTTTATAAATTCCAATGGTATCTTCACTAGTCCAATGAAACTATTGGACATATTTATTACACCAGCAAAAGCACTGGAAGCAGGAGTAATAGGATTAGCAGAAACCAATGTAAATTGGAAAAAGGAATATCTCAAAAACAAATTCACACAAAACTTAAAAAACATATGTAAACAGTCTGAAAATTTCAGTAACTGGACAACTTACAAGACTCAATACTCAACATCACTAATACCGACAGCATCTTACATACAATGAGGTGGGACAACCACTACAGTAGTTGGAAAATGGGTAGGCAGAATCATAGAATCAGGAAATGATGCAAGACTAGGGAGATAGATGTGGCAGACAATGAGAGGTGACACCAATCTAACCATAATCACAGCATACAGGGTATGCCAAGAAAAAGGGCAGAGTGGAGATTTGACAGTGCACGCCCAACAATCGGCACTATTACTTGACACAACACCACAGCCAGATCCGCTAAATCAAGTCCTTGAAGATCTAAAAACATTTGTTACGACCTGATGCCACAAAGGCAAAACTGTCATCATAATGATGGATGCAAATGAGGAATGTATCTCTCCAAACTCAAAACTACGTTGAACGATGGATAGTCTACAAATGACTAATCTACATCACCTGATGCATGGTGAGGGATGTCCCAAGACATATACCAGAGGCACTCATCAAACCGATCATATCTATGGATGTCCAAAAGTAGCAACAAACACTATCAATGCTGGAATACTCCCTTTCAAACTAGGAATCGATACAGATCATTGCGGTCTATACATTGATGTCAAAGTTAATAACATCTTCAGAAGCTTGACAACGGAATTAAAAAATATACCACCAAGAAAACTTTCATCACAGAACAAGAAACATGCAGAAGCACTCAGAGACACAGTACAAAGAGGGTGCACTAATCAGCAAATCTGCCAAAAGCTACAACAATTATCGAAGGTACCGATAAATTGATGGCATCAAAGTCATCAGGAATTGCTGGACAAGATTGACAAAACATTCACGGATACTGTCCTTGCAGCAGAAACCAAAGTGAGCCATAAACCATATGGATACCCGATATCTGAAAAACTGATACAGGCAGGACAGCTACTATGATACTGGAAGACACAGTTATCAAACTTATTAATACCATCAGTTAACCTATGAACAACCATACAACATCTAGAGGATGAACTTGACGTATCACATGATATTCAAAGTAGAGTAATGAACATTCACCAGATAAAATCCTTGATATCCCAGTCCAAGACTAAGCTCACAGCTATACAAAAAGAAGCATCTCACCATTGAGAAAAGTGGCTAAGAGAGAAAGCTATCAATGCGGCTCAGGACAACAATATAAGTGTAGCTCAGGCGGTATCAAATATAACAGCAAGCAAATCTAGCAAGTGCATATATTGAAACATAGCACGAGATCTATTGAATCAGAACCGAGCTCGGTCTACTTCATCAAAGTACCAGCAGACGATAAACCACCCAAGCAAAGTGCCATATGGAAGGAAGTCAGAGATGCTGACACCATTCATTCACATCTACTCCACCATTTGGAGGAGCATTATCAACTAGCACAGAATACACCCTTCGGAAAAACAGACAGAGGCTTTCATTTAGGTTTTACAGGCACAGGCCATGTGGCGCATGACATTCTCCAAGGACAATACAACTATAAATTGGAAGAGCTACACTACAAAGCAAGACAATTCATTCAGAATCTACAACAAAGGGAATGTCCCATCATGAGCATGAAAATTTCTGAATCAATCCGAGGTCTACCAACTATACACAAAATGGAATGAACACACGTCCACATCACCATCACAGTTTCATCTCAGCCTCTGTACAAAGCACTAATCCAAAGTTCACACATACTGTCCATATTTACAATGCTGATGAACCTACCATTAAAGCATGGCATACCATTACATTGATGGGAAAACTCAACTATGTGTATGATTGAGAAAGATATAGGATCACCTAAACTTCACAGATTAAGACTCATCCATCTCTTTGAGGCAGACATGAATGGTATTGCAAAGATAATCTGGGTGAGGAGATTCATATATCATTGCCAGGATCATAATCTCCTTCATCAGAGCCAACACAGAGGCCTTCCAGGTTTTGAAACACAACACATTCTACTAAAATTCTGAATGACAATGGACTCAGCCAACATTATGAGGCACAATCTAGCCATAAATAATAATGACGTAGAAGCCTGTTACAACAGAATTATCCCTGCAGTTAATGGCATCTTGCATCTTTCCAAAGGCATGCCTATCAATGCTATTAAACTCCAAAACACCATACTCTTAAACATGAAATATTCTGTGCGAACGGCACACAGTACATCCAACAATTCATGGACAAATTCAGAAGTAGATCCTAAATTTGGTCTGGGGCAAGGTGGTGGTTGGTCTCCATTGGGATGGGCAAGTTTAAGTACTGACATGATCAAGACTCATGAACAAATAGCACCTCAAGGTATGACCATTCAATCAGTGACAGGATCAGATGATTCAACATTGCGAACAATTGATGCATACGTTGATGACGTGAACAACGGCATAAATGATGGAGACTCTCAGGATGGCCTAATCTACACAACGCTACTTGATCAACTTGAACTATCATCACAGCAATGGGAACAAATTTTTCATACAACAGGTGGCAATCTGAATCTAAAGAAATGCTTCTGTTCAATTCTTACATGGGCATGGGAAGGTGAGCTTCCTACTCCCAGGTCCATACTTGAAACACCAGGAGATATCAAAATAACTAACAGCTCCACAGGAGTGCGATCAACTATCACACGCTTGAATCCGGAACAAGCATTTAAATTACTTGGAGTATGGGTTCAACTTCACGGAAAAATGTCCACACATCTCACAGTACTTCAAGAAAAAGTGCGCGAACTCACAAGGGCAATCTGTGCATCTAATCTCACACACAATGAAGCCATAATTGCATACAAAAGAGTAGCCTTCAAGCAGCTAGAGTACAGCCTCCCCATGACTATGTATACATATCAGGAAATAAATGAACTTCAACAACCATTCACAAGAGCATTTCTAGCAAATAGCGGCTACCACAGTAGATTTCCGAGAGTCTTAGTCGACGCACCGGAACGTTACGGATGCATTGGATTTGACAATATGTATCAAGTCAGGGGTATCTTACAGCTGAAATATCTCATTGCCCATATACGTCAATGTGATGATCTAGGAAAATTGATGATCTGCATGCTGGAACAACTACAAATTTTTGCAGGGGTAAGCACCCCATTATTACCACAGCCGTCATCTCAGCAATCACCGCCTATCAAATATATACCCAATGAGTGGATATTAACAATTCGCGAATTCCTCAAAACTTTTCATGGATCAATTGAGTTTCCGGAAATGTGGGTTCCTACAAACCAGAGAGAACATGACTTGATAATTATGGACAAAATATTGTCAAGGACAAAGTCGCCAACTGAATTGCATAGGATTAACGCATGTCGACTATACCTTCAAGTCTCTACAGTAGCTGACATATCAGATCCCACCGGCAAGTTCATAGAAGAACAATTTCTCACTGGAAATAGTAGTTTGTGCGATTCAAAACTTCTATGGCCTTGGCAATTTTATCCACCTAGTAAATGCTGGACAGCATGGAGGAAGGTCCTAATGGCTACCCTGTTAATATCACAGGCTAAACCTTACAAATTAGAACAGCCTCTAGGAAAATGGACCAGGAGCCCTGATAGGATATACTTGACAGTAGTGGACCCCGAGACAAAAATACTCTATAAAGAAACAGACATCCAAGGCACATGCAGTCAATTCCAACCATCGAACATACACAGACGCAGATACAACAAGCACACGGAAGAACCGTCCATGAAATAGCATTCCCAGTTCAGTGCACTACCACACTCCTGACTCTATCACGATATCAAAACCTCAATTTATCAGAATGACAGTACAGTCACCCATTAATACATTTCAACATTTCAAAACACAACTACCTGAGGCATATCAAGATCTTCTGCAAAACATCACGTCCCAGCCAGAAAACACAATAGTAGAAGAAATTTGACAAGGAGTTAAGCTAGTCATAGCATCAGATGGATCAAAAAAGACAATAGGCGGAACATTTGGATGGATTCTGGAAACGATATCAAAGCAATTACTAGCTGAAGGAATGTCCAGATTATGACATTGAATCTCTCTTATGATATATCATTCAAACCAAACAGATATCAGTACGTGCAACATGGATCAAAAGTCACCAGGATGATGTCAAATGAAAGGAGGACCTATCATATCCTGCCCAACTCAACATTGCAGCAGACGAACTGGCTGAATACACATACGACTCATGCACAAAATCCCAAGAAAACCATCTGCCATTTCCAACCACAACCATATCACTCACTATTGAGGGCATCAGGGTTACAGCAAAGTTGAAAACACAAATCGAGGATGCCATTCATCTAAAGTCTTTAATGCAATATCGAAGAGATAAATACAACTGAGAACAGTCGACCTGGGATACCATCGACTGGTATTCATTTGAAATCACAAATAAACATCAGAAGCCAGGTCTAAAAAGGTTTATACATAGATATACCTGTGAATGGCTACCAGTTGGAGCAAGGACCAAATTTTATCAAAAACACCAAAATGCTAAATGTGTCAGCTGTCAGTCAGAACATGATGAGTCCTGTGTACACATATTCCAATGTCCAAATCCAAGAAGGCGATCGCATCTTATCAATCAAGTTACCAGCCTTATGACAACACTGCTGAAGAAACACACCTATAGACAAATAACAAAAATTCTGCAACAGAACATCATCCAGTGGTCTAAAGGGGAGCCTCCAAGCAAATTTCAACTTCCCACTAACCCTAAAAACTATGACTACACCATACAATGCGCAATAGAGGAACAAACAAAAATAGGATGGAATCAAGTATTCAAAGGATGGTTATCCTCAAAGTGGGCAATGGCACAAGACAAATATTATGAAGAGAGGAGTAAAACTGACAAGTGAATCAACCGCAAATATCACAATAAGTTAGCATGGAGCAAAACAGTAATACAGGGATTACATGAAATAGCTTTCAGTATTTGGAAATTTAGGAACAGAGATATATACGGTCACACTAAGCAAGAGGAGGAAAGTATAGCTCTTGATAAAATGAAATCAAAAGTGAGAAGAGAATATGAAAGGAGACACACCTTTCCAGCAAAAATTCAGTGGAGATATTTTACAAGATCAGTGCAGGACAGAGTGAATGACTCCATCCATATGTTACAAGCATGGTACACCAATCTGAAAACAGCTCTTATGGCGATGGAGGAAAGACCATTTCCAGCAACTGGGATTGGATAACGATTCTGGGAGGCAGTCCATGTCTCTTTATATAAAGGAGACAGTTTAAACACAGAGTGCACCAAGTTACCCTCTAGGCATGACTTGGATGTCACCAGGCTGATTATTTTAGTATTGTTAGATAGTTTAATAATGGTTTAGAGTTTATTTAAGTTTGTTTCTTTTGTGTTCGTTTGACTTCTATTTTTATTGTGGAACCTGGCTATAAATTGTAACCAACAATCAGCCATAATAAGAATTAAAATTAGGTCTCTACATAATCTGAGACTATTTGATTGTTGTGTATACATTGGTAGATTGCTGATTTTTTGTATGCAGATTGGTACTCTATTTTGAACTAGTCTTTTGTCAGAAGCATTTTCCCCTCTAACAACATATTTTTGCTACTAATATTTACAGTGAACTTCATCAACATTCAAATAAGAACATAGATAAGTATTATGAACAAAAATGATTGATTGTTATGTATTTTAACAAGTTAATTGTCATGTGACAGTGCCCAAATTATACTAAACAGATCTTGTTGGTACTCTATGCACCAAGGATATCATTTTTTTTTATGACAACTTGCAATAAAATACCCACAGCAATCAATTTCTAATACTGAAGATGATTTGTTTAATGTTTTAAAAATTGCAATGCAGCAACATCTTCTACAGGTAAGATGTTCAGTGGTATATGATGTCCTGGTATTTTGATAACCAGTTGTTGAAATGTGGATGATGATGCAGGTTTTGGTGATACTTGTGGACTCAATGATGCATCAAAGAATTCTTCATCATGTACAACAACTGGATGCATGAAGGCTGTCTTTTTGCAATGATTGTTACTAGCTAGTAACATCATTGTTGTTACCATTGTCACATTAAACACCAAATGCTACTCCAGTAACACACTAACAGTGGTATTGATATGGCTTATCACTTTTTATTTTTTATACTGCCTTCCAAAAAAAGGAGTGAATTTTTGGGTACAGTACATACACATTTCTAGTAACACTCATGCTATAAATTTACTTACAAAAAATGTTATTAGGCAATAGAGCAAAATGAACCAAATTCCCTATACCAGAGTATCATTTTTCTTCAGTTGAGAAATAAATATTTAATAGGGAGTCAATACCGTTCCAGACAGGAGTAACATTTTTCATATATATGTAAAACAGCAATTTAATCAAAAAGACACATCTAGACATGATTATTTATAGTAAGAAAAGTTGATAGATGGGGTATTTTGCAGTGTACATACCAGGAAAAGAAGAGAGTTGTTGTAACAAAAAGTAAACCAAAATGTTGAAAATGCATAACAATATGAACAAAATATGTTGAAAAAGTTGATTGTTCAATTTATGCACAAAATTCATGATTTGGATTGTATCATGACAACCAACATAACTAAAGTATAAACAAAAATATGGATCTTCATTGTATATAAATGAAGATCATTTCATAATAAAAAGTAAACCAAAATGTTAAAAATTGACAAATATATGAACAAAAGTATGTTGAAAAAGTTGATTGTTGAAATTCATGCACACAATTATTGATTTGGATCATATCTCAACAACCACCAGGATTGCAACAGCAACAAACAAAATTTAGATCTTCATCTACATTCAAAGAAGATAATTTTTGTAACAAAAATTACATTGGTATGTTTGAAAATGAACAAAATATCAACAAAAGTACTATGTTAAAAAATGATTGTTGTATTTTTTTTCTTATATTTTTTGTTCTTTTGCTCTGTTTATTGGCATATCAGAGCAGTACATTCCTTTTAGACACTTGTACATGCTCATAGGAAAGTACTAGTGTCCTACAAGTAACATTGTGGGTACTCATAGGATACCTCTACAGGTACATTTCACACTCAGAGTAAGTATGATTAGCCAACCTGTATATTCTAAGGTATGCATTACCACCTGTATATTCTATGGTAAGCATTACCACCTAAATAACTCTATTTTGAATAATTTCATTGGTCACTATTTTTAATGCATGCATTATGAGCATTATGATTGGCTATGAAGCAATGTATTTTTAATTTGTACTTTACAACTTTTGAATCAAAAATCTCCACCACTACCTCCCCATAGCCAAAAAGTCCAATAAACTTGCTCCAATACCTGATGAGCCCTGTTTATTACAGGTCAGAGCTGGAAATAAACAACAGTGCCTAGTTTGGCAAACTTGATGTTACATTGAATTTATCTTTAATGACTCTCAAGAAAGTATTGTTGGGTGGGAAAAGGAGGTCTTCTTGGTGGTGTTTCAATATCTCTGAGAGTAATTTCTGTAGTTTTTTGTTTAGGTGTGCTGAGGTCAAGACTATCATGTGGGACCTGCTTTGTGTTCTTATATCCTCTTAGGTGAACTTCCATGAGGTTCTCAATACAATATTTGATTGGTACTCCCGTATCAGTAGTAGGAACAGAGGGTAACAAAAGTGTTGTCTTTTTTCCTGGTGCTCACCATTTATTTACCTTGCCAAGAAGAGCAACTGGTGGTTTCATGTAAGGAGGAGTTGGAACAGTCACCATGCTTGTTCTTTAGTAAACCCTCAATGTTGAAAAGAAGCTCTTTGGGACCACCTCAGAGAGAGAAGACTTAACGCAGTTCAAAGTATGCAGCAGATGCTATCCAAACTGCACTCTCTGAAAAACTGTTTGCTTTGGATATTTTTCCTGTACATCCTCAAAGAAACAGCCTAATGGAAAGACAGGCAAAGGCCCTTGTCTAGCCCCTACAATCTTGCAACTCATGAAGAATTGTTTGAACCATAGTGCACCAACAGTTAGATCTTGAGACAAATGTTGGTGATTCTTCTGCCCTATGCCTCTAGTGTCAACAGTGGCACAACACAACAATCAGACAAACAACAACACATAAAAAAAAAGAAGACTTTTATTTGGTGGTGCAAATTATGAGCTAGTTTAAAGAGTTAGTTTTATGCTGGAGAAATCCAGCAATATAGTAAGAAGTAAATTTTCAGGAAATGTTAGTAAAAGGTAAATTGGAGTCCATCTGCGTGTCCCTGCATCAATCAGCCATCCTCAAGAGTGTACTACAGGGAGTGTAGTTCATCTACCCTTTTTTTATCAGATCATAATGCAAAAGGTGGTGTACCAGCTTCCTTATTAGTTCTCCTGATAAATGTTCATGGACTGTGTGAAAGTGACATGTCATGGTGTGTCCCATTGTTGGTGATGATCACTAGTATGTGGTGGTTATGTTACCAGCAGTTTGGTAGAAGCCAACACCATCTGACATGCAACTTTAAAAAAAAACATGGCAGTTGAAGTTGGACATAGCACCAGCAGTCAAGATTTCAGGTCTAATGTAACTGAGTACCAGTTTAAGCTGAATTAAATCCCATGCATTTTTTGGCATTTCACACACGTGTCATAAAAAAAATCCCTTTTTCCTTGTTCACAATGGTCCCACTTAAGGCCATCCAAGACCTATCTTAACTCAACTCTTTTGATCTAAGAAGTTTACAATACATTATAAACTATAAAAGAAGATATGTACAACATTAAAACAATAGAAACTATTTGAATTTCATTAAATATTTAGGTTTCAATAGAGAGTGTTGAAATTTATATCAAGAAAAAAGGTGTTTGAACTGTGTCACACTTGTGTAACTCAATGTTTTCAGGCACTTATAAAAGTCATCATGAATGGATAAGCATGGGATCAATTTATACAATGTTATTCTAGACATTGTCAAGTTTGTGTTTTGTATCATGAGTATTGTTTTAATTCCCAATACTGATGAGTTATCATTGAGATTTTCATTGTGCACCATTTTTGAAAAGTTGACAGAGGACCTGGTTGGTTAGGCATGAGTTTGCTACAAGCAGAGTTGCAATCAATGGGGGTATATTTATTCCCCCAGGTGTACACCACACCACACAAGTTTCTCAAGAAACAAATAGAAATTATGGACTCTTCAAGTCTGTGCTCTGCCACATTCTTCATACTCTATTAAATGAAAGACTTGCACTATCATGAGATAAGGCAAAGATGAGACACAAAGGCAACCAATCAAATGCAGCACCCATCAAAAAGGTATCACTGAGTAGGGCCAACTACCTTGTGATACTTAATGGAAGAAAGAATGGTGACAACATTACACCCCTGAGGTAACTGTTTGAAACAACTTTCTGAGAAGAAAGAAATGCATCTGCCTGGAAAGCATGTGGGGCAGTCCCACTAACAAGGAAAGTGTTGGAAGATCCTTCTATGAGACATGAGTTGGACAACACAGCTTTGATTGCTGAAACAACTAATAATAATATTACTGCTACAATTGAAAACAATGATACAAAGTATGACTGGTCCAATGTGACCTTACTAGTGGACTTGGAGGAAAGTAATAAAGTACTATGCAATATCATGATGAGCAAAATAAAAGGAATGAGTGGTGGTGATCCCTTATTAGACAAGGTCAAAAGAAAAGATAAGGCACTTATAGAGAGACTACCAGAGTCTGCCACACAAGAAGAACAAGTTAAGGGGATGGTTAAAAAATGGCTTGAACTTATCTAGCCTATTCTACACTATTGGTCTGAATTGTTTAGAGTACGGATGAAATATTTTTGGCTTGGGAATACAAAGGACAAAAGGAAAAATATAAGAAAGAGATAAAGGACTACAAAAATTTACAGTAGATGAAGACTGCACATGATAATGCAAAACAGGTTCTTGAGTCAGGGAAGACTATAGTTCTGAATTTGAGATGTCTTCTGAAGTAAAAAATGGGTGACAATAAGTATGGTTTTAAAAAAAGGTAGGCTCTATGAATAAAAAGGATTTAATAGATTTATGGGATAAGTACAAGGACAAGATGGTGGATGAGATTGTCCTGGGGGATCAACCAATGAAACCTCCCATACCAAATACTGGAGGAAACTGAAATCGGTAAAAATTTTGACGGATAAGTTCAACGCATTCCTAGCTACAGCAGACTATGTGAGTGACCAGCAACTCAAGCAGGTTTATGCTGCAATTAAAGGGAGTGTGTAGGGACAAAGGTGGGGTGTCCATTGCAGAGGATAATGAAGCCTAAAATAGAATCTCATTGTCATCTTCATCAATTTGTGAGAGTTTTTTTAAAAGAGCGACTCAAGCTTGACACAGCTTTTACCGGGCTTTTTTAGAGACTTTTTCTGTAGATTCTATGGGATTTTGTACTGGATGGAATTCATTTCGGCAAACAAGAAAAAAATTGTATAGATTCAACATGATTTTGTACTGAATGGGATTCGTTTTGGCTTAAACTGGTACCTGGTGCACTAGTCATGATAGGTTTAGCCCCTTTTTTGGATGATGCAATGCCTCTGTGTGGTCAAAAACAGGAGTCTATGACTCTTGGCTCTGGAAAGCATTATCTAACTTTAACTCTAATAATTTAATTTCGTATGTATTATAGCGTCTGAGAGGATAAGGACAGACCGAAGGTCTGAGGTCTGACCAAGTGCTTCGAGTGCTGGTTCGAGTACGCATGTGATGGTGATGGTTGATCGATCTGATGGGATATGGACATGATATTGTTATCTTGCAAAACGCGCCCTTTTGCTCTGGAACTACTAAATACCACCACTAGAGTACACCGGTAGAGGAGCGACGGAGAAGAAAGCCATCTTGGTTCACAAGGTTCAGAAAGCAGTTTTGAACTTACTTCCCTGCGTAACAATCTCAAAAGTGCAGAACCAAGTAGCTGAGAACTAACCCAATTCGAATTTTCTCAGTGTCTATTTCTAGACTGCGTTCTATTGGAACAATTGAATACTAATATCGACAACGACGACAACGACGATTGATACTGCCATGATTCCTAATAAAAAATGTTGTCTTGGGGCATGTCTACTCCTGTTATCATTTATGCCCTTCTTTGGATATGGTTTTAGCTTTGGCAGTATAGCGCATCAGCTTCATCATCATGGTTGTTCTTCTTCCTTTATCAAATCTTGTGTGTCAACAAGTCGATCATTATTTGATCCTGATATTATTAGACACACAGTGGTGGATGTATCAAATTTACCTTTTACAAAAAAGAAAACAAGAAAGAGCAAAACAACAACACTTTTACAACAATCAAGTACTTCTTCGGAATCCATCAATACTACTATTACTACCGATAGTAGTTGCAGTAATGACAAGAAAAGTCATGATAATAATATCGTTGGAATCAATAGTAATTTTTTTGGAACAGTATCTCGTATCAAAATGGGTAATAATGATTCTTCATTTGTACGAGAATGTGGTGTTCCAACCTTTCTATCGAATGCTTCCTTTGAGGAAAGTGGTGTTGTTACAACTATGCAACCAAAACAACAACAACGTCGTCGTCGTGGATTGGAGGGTGTTTTAAATCAAGGACCTGCCTTTGTGGTGGATAATGTATTATCGAAAGATGTGTGTGAAGACATTATTGCAACATGTGAAAGTATAGAATTTGGTAACTTCAAAGCTGGTAAAAATCATCATGGTGCTATGCAAATGTTGGTATCACAATCGTTAGCCAATGGTCTTGGACAAATACTAAGTCGTCATGTAGATGTGGAACAAGTGAAAGAACGACATGAAGAGATGAAGAGTAGAAGTAGTAGTAGTTTTGGTGATGCAGCAGCAACAACAACAACAACAAGAGAAAATGAAAATGATATTGATTTTGTGTATAGTGGTTTGAATCGTCGTTGGAGGATTTATAGGTATGCACCTGGTGGTGAAGAAACATTTGCACCACATATTGATGCAGGATTTCCACCATCAGGACTTTCTCAAGACAATACAACTCTCATTTGGGATGATTCTTCTTCCACAGACGAAACGATTGTTTCACGATTGACTGTACTCATGTATCTCAATGATGACTTTGTAGGTGGAGAAACCAAATTTTATGAATCGGAAAAGCAACAACAAGAAAAATATTATGATGACGGTAATGTTTCTCCAAATGTGATTGCATCAGTCCATCCTATACAGGGATCTGTTTTGGTATTTCCACAAGCTGTAACAGAAGAAGCTGTTGAATATGCACGTCAGTATTGGCCACAACATGAGGGTTCACCTGTCTTGCATGGAAATCGTCCTAAATATGTCATTCGATCTGATATTTTGTTTAGTGAACAAGTGAATGTTCCACCCTTTGAGTAAAAACGGTTGTATAGGTATGATGACATTGTAACACGTGCCTTTACACCTCAACCACCAAATCTTGGATAATGTATTTGTACAACATTGCAAGTCCTTGTACAGTCCTCATATGGGTGCTGAAAACTTGGGTCCCCTTTTTATATTCCTTTATACGATTTACCAAGAAATGAAAAATCGTTGAAATTGGTGCGGGGTATACCAGTTTATGGATATTACATGCCTTGCAAGATTAATGATGAAGAAATGAAACGTATTCGTACTATTCAACGTCAAGATCAATGTCGATGAATGGACATTCATTGGACAGTACCAAATTTAGTAGAAGACTATGTAGACTATGATACTCAAGATGGTAATGACGACAAGACATCATCGTCCATCGTCATCATCATTGCTTTGTATTGATAATTGTCTTCATCCAAAGGAAACGGCTACAGGTGCAAGAGCTGTTGCAAAGGCCTTGGGCTTGGATAAGTATTTACAGGGTGATGCATATGAAATGGATTTGTTTTTAGAACCAAATTCAATTGATGTATTGTGGTGTGACTTTGGTGTTGGATCCAACATGGCTGACTTTTGTTCCAAGGGAGGTGCATGGTCTTCCATTACACCGGGTGGATTTTTGATTTGTCACTCCGCATTGACCAATCAAGGAACACGAGATTGGTTGGAAGGCATACGTGAAGGTAAATCCCAAAGTATGACGGGTATACCATCGGATGAATATGTAGAATCATCCTTATTGGAACCACATCAATATTTTCAAAATTCAATCACTATATTGCAAAAATGGAAACAAGGAAAAAGAGGATCGTCATTTTGCAACGCAAAGGAAGAACAAGATGGCAACAGTCATGAGGAGGAGGAGGACGACGACGTTTACAAAGAACCTATATATTCACAATATGCCTAAATAAAGAGGGCAGTGAAGAAGAATTAGACGGGACTACACCAGTCATAAAAAATCAAATCAGATATATAATAAATGAATAAATAAACTGACTGTCAATATCTGATTTTGAAAAAGTAAAACTGTAGACGTCCCAGATTCATCAAAAAATAAAAAGATTTAGAGATTTTGTCTTTCCACCACAAAAATCAGATATTTTCTTGTTTTTTTTAAAAAAATCATTTATCGTTTATATCCCTCTATCCTTTTCCTCTACCATATGGTACCCACTCTTTGTAATAATGTTCTTCTTCTTGTTGTTGCGTGTTTCGTTCACTTACCCACCCTATTGACACTTTATTTTTTAAAAAAGTCAAAAACACACAAGTCATGGACTTAACGAAGAAGATGCGGAAGAACATTGACTTTGTTGTGATGCATCTTGTAAGGATTCCATTAATACTTCCTTGGCCATTTGATCAACCATATGTTCTGTAATTTCAGCACCTTCCATTTGCCATCGTCGTTTGTTTTCCATGGCAAAGTATAAAAAGACGGATGATTTAGCACCAAAGACACCACATTTTTGCATTTTTTTAGCCAATGGTATAATATAGGCATCATAAAATTGTATTTGATTACCATACCATCCCATGGTGGGATCCCAGGATATACGATCAGCATGATAGGCTGTTAATAATTCTTTAAACAAACGTTTATTCCATTTGACAAAGGTTGCAAAGGATTGCATAGTATGTGCTACATCCACAACATTCATCATTAAATCAATGACTGCATGTTGTTTTAACTTTAATTCACCTTCACTTGTAGAGGCGTAGACATCTACCATTTTACCACCAAAATCAACTGATTTACGTAATCCTAATCGTTCAATTTGTATTTGACGTAAGGCTTGCGTGGTGGTAAAGAGTGAATATCGTTTACTCATGGCGGGTGCAGTATTATTTAGAGTATTGTTGGAGATACCACCAATACCAGCACCTGCATTTGTAAATGTAGTTGCACCTGTACCACTACCACGATTACTAGTAGCACTATTCCTTCGACTATCCGATGCAAAGGGATCTTCTTCCTTAATAGTGGAGGTTTCAGACTGAAGACTTTCATTAGTTTGATGAGATTGGGAGGTATGTTCCGATTGATGTTGTTGTGGATCGACAGGTGGATCAAAGGCTTCATTCCATTTGGATTGTGCAATTTGCATACGTTCTGGATTAGATATATCAGTTGCTAATACCATATCAATAACAGTACGTCGAAATTCTTTACGTGTTTCCTTATCAGGTATGATACATTTCTTCAACAAGGCAAATCGTTTTTGTGTCAAGGTGGAAAATGCAATTTGTAATGAATTTTGTTCTGCCACACTTAAATCATTGTGTAGTATAGCTAATTCATCTTCTTCATCTACCAATGTTGAATTGGGTACACCCTGATGATCCACATCATGAATGAGTGCGGAAAACATGAGTGCAAATCGTAACAGAGCATTGTTGTATATACCAAAGGTTGCTTCATGTAATCGATCAGCATCATTTTCACGTGAATCACCATTATACGATTCAACACTTCCCAAGGATACACGACGTCCTGGTACAGCACCAATATGTTGTAATGTTGCACGACGACGTGTGGGGACTTCAGGTGCGGCATAAGGATTGTTATTGTTATTGTCACCATGATTGTTATTGGGGTGTGTTTCGTTGGATTCTGTACCATCGGGTGCCGAGGGATTATTAGATGTAATGGAATTCAAATTAGAATCGACACGTATATCCTGATCATTCAATACCATACTTAATAATTTATTGACAGATACCGTGACATGCGTGGCATGTTCAAAGGCATGGTAATGTACATGATTGTACTTGGATCCAATTTCAGCAATATACATTCGTAATTGATGTCGTATGGGTTCTGACAAGTCAACACCAAAGCTATCCATAAATTCATGTGCGTACAAGGGTTTACTCAAAACTAAATCCTTGAGACGCACCAAGAACAATGATGTAACTTGATCCACCATTAATTCAAAATTAGATGTTGCCGATAAGGCACCATTACAATTACCAATTTCATGCCATGGTTGTTCTGTTAAATTTTCTGCCAACCATTCAGGTTCTGTTGATCCTGGTTGATAATTCCTAGTTACGTCATCTTCATTATTTTCATCTGTATAATATTTACCAGCACCAATATTGTTCTTACTTTGTCCTTTTGTTGTTCTTCTTGTTGTTGTTTTTTCTTGTGCCTGTGCTTGATCACGTTTGTGTTGTAGTACAATAGAACTTCGTAATGTTGAAAGACCATACTTGTGAGTAGGAGGACCATCATCTTGGGTAGTCCTTGTTGGAGTTGGAGTAGTACTCGTAGTCATTTCACGAGCAGCAGCATTGCCATTTTCATCATCATTACCATCAGCAGCAGCAACAGTGTTGTTGTTGTCGTTACTATTGTTATCATCATCCTCGTGATTGACTTTCATACTACTTGCACCACTCGAGTGTAAACTTTCATCATTGTTAGTATCATTATCATCATTATCATAATGGTGATGATGATCATGATAGTGATCATGATCGTGATGATCGTCAGTCATGGTATGGTGTAGTGCAGTAGTGAATTCACTTTTTCTTTAAAAGTTAGATATGGAATGAATGATAAGCAGTATATGATATGGAATGACCGTACCGTACCGAGTGTGTGCGTGTGTGTGTATGCTCGTAAGTACTTACTTACACCCTCGTTTTGTCGATTTGATTCGAAAGTCAAACAAATCAATAACAATGTCAATTTCCAAATAATGTTATTCAATTCCCAAGAAAGAGAATACAGTAGAGTTGTCTGTTGTGTGGTGTGAAGGGACGACTAATGGAAATGGTGGTGAGAGAGAGACCAGAGTGAACGATGTGTGCTTTCTATGGTCAAGTATATTTTTTGGATATAGATTATTATCTCTCTCTAGTAGGACCTACTGTAAGATCAGAGGAGGCTCGCGGTGTGGCGGGCGGTGACTCTACCGTTCGTACAGGTATTTACGTACATTTTTGTACGGTCGGGTACGATACCGTAGTATTACAATCTCGAAACAGACAACCATCGTTTATTTGCTGGGAGGCGTGTGTGATGCGCGTGTACTGTAACTAACTAGTCCTACTCGCGGTACTGTCTGTACCCACACAGCCAGACGTTCTATTTATATCTATCTATTCTGCTCGTTCGTAAATGTACCGTATATTTTATATGTATCAAGGAGTACTAAAAAATAATCTCTAAGTATCTATTATTTTTTTATGCTTTTTTGGGATTTTTCATTATCTCTTGTTGTGATAATACTGTAATGGCAGTAGCTGAGTCGGATCAATACTGTCGGATCTTTTGGTCCCGAATTTCTAGGTAAAATTGTGTTCCTGTGTAGTGTGACACTGAAAGTACTTTGGATCCTTTCCTACCGAAATGTCCGTATGTAGTAGACTACATAAAATTGGAAAAAGACGAAGCAGAGCCAAGATATTCCCTACTGTTGTTTCAGAGGACATTGTAAGTTTCTAATATCAACTTACTTATACAATGATTCATACATATATAGGTCACCTTATCCGTAAGGTTGTACATAAAAATCGTATATACCTACTAGTGGAGTGAAACGACTCGTATATCAACATGTAGATTCAATCATAGGTTCGACATATTATGTTGAGCGGGGTGTTCATCCTCCAATGTATAGCCCACGGCGGCCATGGATGCATTACTGTATTATATATAGAAAAGAGTATTCTTTTGACACGTCTACTTGTGTCGTGGTTCCACAATTAATAGAAAAAAATTAATATTCGTTTTCAAGTTTTTCTACTAACTTACTGCACCCTGCTCTTGATGATGAGATCGATATATAAAATATAATCCAGATACAGCACTTTCAATATTGTATAAAGTAGGCTAAAAGTCATTTATATTAGTCGTGCGCGCTGCGACGAAGCGAACCGTCTCATGTCCCTATTTTTTACAAAGTAAAAAAAGGGACGAGTAGGTCATGATATCAAATCATCCTCTGTGGCAATGATCCGCCACTACCGGGCCACACACCACTTCCTATAGGTAAGACTAGAGTTAGTTAGTGCGCTTGGTCTGGAATCATTTTATTTTTTTTTAAATAAGAACCATAATAACTGGATTCACACTTTATCAGAAAACGAATCAGAAAAAAATAATAATAAGTTTT
>WKLE02002515.1:0-10598 GCA_014885115.2 Asterionellopsis glacialis
CTCACTTATGGGAGGAAATAATGCCAATAAGGTGATATGAAATTATGTGCAGAGTGGCATGGGATTCCCTTCTGATGAACCAAAATGGGATTTTCTATATCCGCTATTACCACCAAGTCTGACAAACAACAAGGAGGTACTCTAATGACTACAACAGGTAGATGGGTGGGAAGAATTTCAGCAGCATTGGCAAACTTTACAAGGTGCACTAATCTGGCGGTAATTACATCATATTGCGTATGCCAAGAATAAGGAAACTCAGGGGAACACATGGCTCTTGCACAGCAACATGCTCTACTCCTATCAACAACTTCACAGCCTGATCCATGGCAACAAATTCTTAATGACATCAAGAACTTTATTCAACTTTGTCAAGACAAAGGGGAAGCAGTTCTCCTACTAATTGATTGAAACAAAGAAGTCCTCTCACCAAATTTGTCCCTCAAAAGAACAATGGATAGCGTAAGTATGTCAAACCTGTATCATCTTCTCCATGGGGAAGGGTGTCAACCAACTTAAATATTAACTTGTCAATTTATTTGTTAATTGCTGCAGCTACTGATAACAGTGGAAATCAAGTCTACTCGCGACAACAGCCTGGACCATCAGGGTTGGAGTTTTACTTGAAGTAAAACGTTGATGTCGCTCAGTCTGGCTGAAATTGAAAGTAGTGATTTATTGTCCTAACTCCTTTAATAGCCCACGATTTGGCATGTTTCACGCTTGTCAAGATTGTTGGTCACCATGTTGAGATCCAATTTTGTAATTGGGAAGTTGCCACTTCATCAGTGTGTTGATACTGGTATCGTAAAATATTTCTTTATCTCTTGCCAATACGTCGTCTTTGAGGTTGTAAAGTGCTGCCATCTCGTTCAAAGTCTGCTCTCTGGTTATTGCATAACGGGTTGTACTGTCAATGCCATGTTTGATAGAGTTCTGAGTATGCCAGTAGTTGGGGTACCAAGTGACCATGCTTGTCCCTTTTGCCTTTGGTGTGGATTTGTATGATAATATTGGTCTTGCGACCTCGACCATTGGAGAACAAACCTGCCGTACATAATTTGTATCCATCCGATTTCAGATTGAGAATCGTATAAGTCTGGTACGAGATGTGAAGGGGGATTATCTGGGGATCCAAACAGATGATCTATTCTATGAAGAAGAGTATCGCTGATGGTTGGGTTGGATTTTAATTTGTCACATAATGCTCGGAGATCCTGTAAAAGTAATTTTCTCTCGTGGCATAAGTTGGGATGTTTGCACTGGAAGTGGTGTAACGGTGTTTCTTCTTCTTGTTTGCATGCTGGGCAAATGGGTTCAATTGTGTTGTTGTATCTTGCTACTACCGGATTCAATGGCAAATGTGAATGTACCAATTTAATAAGGACTGGATGCTTTAATGATAGTGTCGACAGCGCTGTAGAGTGTGCGTTTATATTAATTGTCCGGTAGTGGATAGGTGATATGTGGTGTTGGTGTTGTATATATTCTTCTAAGGATGGAGCATGGCAAGCAAACCGAATCGCAATTGGGTATTTGCCTGTACACGTATTACCATTGATACTGAATTGGGCTCTATTGCACGGAAATTGGATGGCTTGTAGCAAATTAGAAGGCGGACTTGTCTGATGGACTTGGCCTGCTAAATAATCAGCTTCTACGTTTAGTTGTGCGGGAAGTGGAAGGTCTTCGATTGAGCATTCGTCGTCTTGGTGTCCATGGACGTGGCCAAGAGGGTATTCTGGAAGTAGCGATAATGTTTGGCATATCATTTGAATAACCTCCCAATCGCATGCTAAAGTAGAGTTAGCTGTGCTGTATTCTTGACGGTGTAATTGTGAAAGGCGAGACAACAGAGACGCGCTATCTGTAAATTCCTGCAGTTGGATATTGTCTGTCCAATCTATTTTGTAGTAGATACGTAGAAGATTGAGAAGTGTTACCCAAGATAAACATCCATATGCCTCGGCGCACATCGAATTACCAACTGTGCACCCGTATGCCCACCCTGAACAAGAAAGGATACGTGTGCCTTGGCTTGTTGCAGCCACCCAGCCGAAAGTACCGTTGCCCAAAGTTGCTACTGACCCATCGCTTTTTATTATTACTGAGTGGTAGGTGACGAATTGTATGGTATCTTCAATAGGTACAAGGAACTGTAGATTCAGGAACAACTGTTTTGACCATTCAGGTTGGGCGTCTAGGAAATCTGTGAAAGTATTTTGAAATTCACGTGGGAAATATGGCTGAGACTTTCCATCCTTGTAGTCTGCTGACGGCGTCGACTGGTACTCAAGTTTCAGGAACTTTGTCGATCTTGCAACGGGTGATACGGTGTGTACCATCTGCGCACAATTTGCATATATCAAACCCGGAGTAACTGCAAATAATTAAACTATTGTCGGCTGGATTAAGATACAAAGGCCACTGTTGTCTTAGGGAGCTAGGATGATGTAGCCAATCTGTTAATGGTTGGTGGAGTTTCCCATTTTTGGTTGAAAATAGCTTGCACGCTTTTCTCCAAATTCGCCAGGATGTGGCATCAGGGCATTGTTGGCGGAATTCCTTCAATTGCGTAATATTCGAATTTATAAGAAGGACTCCTGCTAATACTCCTGGTCTTAAATGAGTGCCGGATGCTGTAGTGATGTCGGAGATAGTAATTGCTTGGAGGTATAATCTGCAGTAGTTGATAGACCTTATCTCGTGAGGTTTGAACTTTGAGTTGGCTAGCACTATGCCCATAATACATTTATTATGGACACGTTGCGGTTGGTTCAGCGGATCTGTTATTAAAGAAATTGTTCCATTAAACGTTGATAGAAATCCTCGTAATGATTGAAACCATTTAGCTTCCAGATGAGGTAGTGACTGCTTGATTGTCTCTAGAGGTGAGTAGCTTGTTCCCGTCTGCGCCATTATCCACAAAAAATTGATTTCTAATAGCTTAGAGATAAAGAATTTGCATCTCCAATGTTTCAGGAATAATTCCACCTGGCCAATTCCTTGTACATTGTATAGTGTTCTCCAGGCTAAACCTCCAAGTGATTTGGGGCCGAATATGACTGCTTGTTTGGTATTTCTATTGAATCCTGCTTTAGCGAGTAGTAGTCTGGTTGGTTTTTGTTGGATAGATATGAGCTCTCTTTGGGTAAAATGACTTAATGGTAGACTGTAACCTATGCTAGGTAAAAATATGGCGTAGTAGTAGGTCCAGGCGTCTTGGCGTTGGAATGGACTGGATTGTATTACTTCTAAGTGGCAGTTGCATTTCTCTCGGAGGACAAGTAATTGGGTAACTTGGTTGCCGCTTGGTGATTTGAAGCAACCCAAAGTCTCGTGATCATTGTAAGGGGATCGACCAGATATGACTAAATTGCAGGGTTCAGAATTGGAAGGTATTGATATTTTTAAACTAGGAAAGTCATTGTGTAGTACTGGTTTGCCCTTCGGAGTAAATTCATAGTCGGAAACGTGATATAAGCATTTGGAAAGCTCGAGGTCTCAACCAGATTGTCAGAGGAGGGTGTTCCATAATTGAGCATCATGTTCCATTTGAGAGAACAGGGTGCTGACGTCTTCGTGCAGAGTTTTTGCATTGCAATATCCTGTGCTATCATCAACAAAGTCAATCATACTTATATGGAGTTTGTGTTTGTTGTTGATGGATTGAAAGGTGGCTCCGTGTGCTTTAGAGTTATGGCAAACAAACAGGATGCTGCTTATAAACACCCAGATAACGGGAGAATTTCCGCTTCCTTGACCTGATCCGTAAATCAGAAAGTTATTGCAATGTTTGTAGTAGGATTCCGATAAGCCAAGAGATGTTTTCAGTTTATATCTTGCTTCAAGAAGAGTTGTGGCCATAACATATCAAACGTTTGCAGGGGTGCCGAATGATCGACTTGCTATAGATGCTATTTATGGGAGAATTCTGTCGTAGCAGGCGGTAGCGTCGTTAGCGAATTTGATCAAAGTATATCGAGTTAGATGGGAATACTCTTGGATTTGTTCTTCAATAAATACTGGATCGTGAGCTGTCCTGCCTGTCCTGCCTCCAAATTGGCCTTGATTTATGACTCCTGTATCTTCTGCTACGTGCATCGCTTGTCTCCAACTCGTACTTAATATGAGATTGTAGTCTGCTTTGTATAAGTGGATGACATGAAGGCAATGAATCTGCGTGTCTCCTGGCTTTTTAAGAATCATAAGGTTTACAATGTTCTGCCATCTTTTGAATGAGTATCCATGAGAAAGAGAATAGTTATTCAGTTTCATACAAATTTCGAGTAGTGACGTTCTCTTGGTTTTGAGGGCTGCGTAGGTTTCTTCGTTTGTTTGCGGGTTATCATGTGGTTTTATTAAGGCGTGGTAGTGACCGAGATGGACGCCAGACGGTGACGTGGATGTAGATTCTTTCCATCTTCAAATTTTTCTGACGAATATATGAATTGGCATTTCTGGTACATCCAAAGGTGGTTCAATTTTGTATTTCAGGTGCGGAATAAATAGGTCTGTGATATCTTCTATGTTGACGTAATTGTAATTACCTTCCAGGATTAAATCAGATGCTTTGCCAATTTTGAGAAGGGTATCTGTTCTTTTTGGGGGAGAATGTTAAACAGAGTAGGGTTGGCTTGTCTGAAGTGATTTTGATTGCGTCTAAGAATATATTCATTGATCGCTGATGGTTCTGTGACTTCTGTCCAGTTGGTGCACTCTTTTGGGTTGAAATTAGGATTGGTTGGAACTCGAATAGAATTAATGCTGCTATTTTGATCTTTCTTTCAAAAACCTTTGAGCTTCAGGAATAATTGCTTTATTTCCCGCCGTTTCCTTAGGTTTCTCAGCATGGTTGACTTTTGTGTATCATTATTCAATTCAGCCGATAATAAGTCTTCCTCCAGTTGTTGAGCGTAGCGTTCTGCCTCTGTTTTTGCTAATTTCTTTATAAGCACGCGTTGCTGCTTTAACGTATTGCAACATTGTTGTTTTTCTATCCGGGAGCAGTCAGATGGATGGTTTTTAAATAGGAAAAGTAACTTGTGCAGTTTATTGTAATAAACGCGTGCTTTATATATCAGTTTCGATTGTGGCGGGCGGAAAGGGATGCTTGCATATTTTTCAGCGCACAAAGAGGCTTGCACAATGAGGGAGTCTATTTTTTCTGCTATTTGGATGGAATCTTTGGTAGCGTGAGTGAGATCATTCATCATCTTGAACGCATTATTTTCAGTAAGGTGCGCATACACTTTTTCCATATATAACCTATTGGATTTCCTATTTTCGCTATGAAGACCACAAGATGCAATTGGTGCAAGAGGAGAAGTGAGGTTTTTAAATAGGGCTTTTGTCGCGAAGTCGATGTAAAATCCTCTGTGGTCTGATTGAATCCTTTGGTGAAATGGTTCGTATCCTGCACTCTTGACAGAGCTTAAAAATCCTTCTGTACCAAGGATATAGTTTTGTTTTCTACCTCTGGAGTAGGTATTGAATTTCGAAGTCTGAATATGATGGTACATGATGTCTTGTAAATGGAAATCTTATGCAAGTTTAGTGATGCCGCGTTGGTTTACTCCGAATTCTTCGTTGAAGTCTCCTGTGATTAGAATATCTTGGTTTTTGTGAGAATTTATCTGCTGAAGCAATTTATGTAGATCTTTACAAAAATGATGGCAGGGATGAGTAATATCTTGTTGTTGTTGTTTTAGAATTGACGTTTGCTGGGCGAATGCTGTCATAGTGTTAAACTTGTCTGTTGACATGGAATTGTTACAAACTTGATAAATTAATATGATATTAATAGTCTTCTTTTTGCCATTGAGTGTCCAATGGATCCATCAACCTGACAGGTCTGATGAGCATGATTTAATCCTTTTGGTAATATTGCCTGTTGACCAGCTGATCAGACCGCCGGGTTTGAAAGATGTAGCTGATGGGATGCTGGTGCCAGAGATTTTACATTTGATGTGTTTATTGTATTTCTGGATTGTATCGTATATCTTTTGTCGGATGTGATATTTTTTTATTCGTTTCTATTAGGGCGACGATGTCAGAATTTGTTCATGTCATCTCCATTGCTATGGTGTTAAGATCACCTCCGTTAGAGTCGAATTGAATGCCGTTAACGTTTTGAATGTATAGTCTTGTGGTTTCCGGTGTTTTGTTATCTGGCATGGGATCTCCTATAGCTTGGTAATGTTTGTATGGAGTGTGTGGTTCTGGAAATAGCCAATCAAATATATTCAAATTTTTGAAAGACTTGGTATGATGATTTATAGTGGTATGTGGAGAATGGGATGTGTGTTTGTGAACTTGGGATGGTATGAGAGGGTGATGGTTGTCTTGAGAGGTAGAAGGGTGTGTGGAAGTCTGAAAGTAGTGTTGGATACTCATGATGTTAACGTTCCTGTTTTGGATTGGGTTTTCCTTGGTTTGATGGGAGTGTTGTAGATGTTGGAGTTTGTGTCAGGCAAGTTGATGGTGGATTCTGTTACGGAATCCGCTGATGAGAAGTTGCAGTCTGCATTTTTTGGGAGTTTACGAACCGGAGATCGGACAGGAGATTCCACCATGGAATCTACTTCTTGAAGGGCGTCAAATTGTGCCTTGACAGATTTATGGACGCATTGCAAAACTTCTTGAAGTAGTTGGCTCATAAATTGAGTTTTATAGTCTTCTAGTTCTTTCTTTTGGTGTGCTTTTTCAAGGAGTCTATTTCTTCTTGAGCTGTTTTGTGTTGCTGAATAAGTGTTTTTAGATGCGTATTGATGTCTCGTCGAGACGCTTCGATCATTGACTGAATTTCGCTTTTCATCAATGTGATGGTGGTGTCGTAGGATGTAGATGCTGAAAGTGGTGAAAAATTAACTTTTTACCTGAATATGGTGATGTAGCTGAGTTGTTAGATACTGCGTTTGCGTAGGATTATCTGGAGTGTTGTGCTGACCTTGATCCTAGTGAAGATATTTTGTCACTGTAAGTGATATTGATGTAAGTCTGTTTAGGTTGAGTAGTGGAAATGTTGGCATTTGTGGATGCATTGTCTGACGAGGTGCTAGAGATAGGTGGAATAAAAATGGCACTGCCTGGCTTAATTTTTGTGTAGTATGTTTCTGCGGTGCTGAGATCTGATACTTCGGATTGATGTCTTGGTTGTTCAAAAATTGGTAGGAGTTTGTATTAATTTGTGCCATAAATTGCTGAACGGTTTCAATTGGAAAAACTGCTTCTAGATGGGTTTTTAGGTTGTCGATGGTCTCAATGACTTCATCAAGGTATGAATTGAAAAAGATGATGAGAAATCCACTGCTGCCTCTGCTTTCGATAGAGTGGAACAATGGTCCTTCTGTTTCTTTTGATTTCTTCGTTAGAAGTTGTTTGTGAATTGATAACTTTGATTGAACTGGTCTGCGTGGATGTTCATCTGTTGGTATTTTAGTGAAAATGTCGGAATATTGATAGATAGATCTTTTATGTAATCTGGGAATTACTTGGTTGTGTTTGTTTGCATGCGCAATGACTGTTTTGTTGGAAATAAGTTTCGTGATTCCTTGGAAAGGGATTATTTCAATATGACTAAGAGGGGCAATTAAATCTTGTTGGGAAAATCCTTTTATCATAGCTTCCATATAAGCTTTGACATTGCTAACGCAGCATGAGATTGTAATAGCATAAATAAGTACCGCATTTGGACCACGGCCGATGCGAGATTTCTGAGGGCGCAAATCAATCTCACATGAATTGCATGATGAGTTGTTGACAATGAGTTTTGAAAGATTTTTCTTTAATTTGTTGTAACAAGACCATTCGAGATGAGCGAATTTGAGCCACGCGAGAGTGCGATTGTTGGTGGTTGATAGTTTGGTTATCCACATGCGGTGTTTATTGTAATCTAACCATGGTTTCATAGCTTCTTTGAAAGAAGTAAACGACCTTGAAGTTTTGATGAGGATATAGAACTTGAGAATATTGTTATTATTGGGTCCTTGAAATACGTTCGTGCCGGAAATCCATTGTTTGATGCTGGCTTTGGAAGTTGGGAGTTGGTTTGCTTTCGTAATAGGATTTGACTTTTCGTTGTCGTTCCATTTAAAAATTAACATAGAATTGTCAATCCAGTAAATTTGGTCTACAAATTGTTTTTGGAGAGTTGCCGCGTTGACACTGCCATTGTTAGACGGGGAAATTGTGAGATGGACTTGGAGAAGGTATTTGTAGCGAGTGGTTCGTTCGTGACCTAAATTTGCGTTTTTTAGAATGGATTTCTTCTTTTTGCTCAAAACTTCGATGAATTTATCAGATTCTTGATGGTTGCCTAAAGTTGTTGGAGGGATAGATGATGAATGGGAAGATGTTGCTGGCGTACCGCTCATGGCAGAGTCATTGTCGTCATCATCGGGAGGTTACATCGTTGGCTGGTGGGGAAGAGTCTTGGTGAAAAGAGTCTTAGGTACGTTGATGTTTACTGGTGGTTTACGTCCGTAGGTTTTCGGATGTGGGCTCTTACCGGGTGCAAATTTTCAGCTCCAGAAAAGAGAGTAATGGGTGTCAACCAACTTATATCTGTGATGAGGACCAAATTGATCACATTTATGGTTGCCCAAAAACAGTTCAATGCACTACCCAGACGAATGTTCTTCCATGTCAACCTCAATGTTCAATACATTTTTCAAAGTGCCACCATATCACTAAAATCACCACCTCCACGATCTCTAAGCGCACGCAAACCAAGCTCATTCTGACAACTTTTGTCAATGCATCCTACAGGGATGCAAAAAATCACAATATTCTCCAAAGACTTCAAAACCTAATGAAAGTTCATAAACATGCATGGCAAGAATGACATACTCTTGCACTCAATAAGATAGATGAACAATTCACCAAAATTGTACTCCATGTGGAAAACAAGTGCTGTCACAAATCCTATGGTTATCTGTTATCTGACAAACTTATACAAGCTGGCCAGACACTAAGATATTGGAGACTGCAGCGATCTCAAACAAAACTTCCCAATATTGACCTGTGCAGAGCTATCTTGGAAATAGAAAATTGTCTTGATATCCCATATCACCTATCTCATATTACAACAGTCAGAGCATCTGAAGCTGTTGTAACTGCAAGACAGGCTCCTACAGCTGTCCAGAAAGAGGCGCAAACTCTTTACAATAAATTCTTGTGTGCCCAGGCTCAGAGGCAGCAGATGATCAAAACATCAGTCTAGAAAAAGCAATTTGAAACATTAATATGAAAGAACAATCAAGTAGAAACTATCAACACATAAAAAGGGATCTTTTTGAAAGCTCGGTTATCCACATGTTAATTCCAGCAGATGGGCGCCCCCCTTGCCAAAGTGAACACTGGAAAGAGATTAGTGCTGCTGACAATTTTTTTTACCAACTCTTAGAATACTCTGATGAACACTATTGCTTGGCACAAAACACTCCATTTGGCAAAAGTGTTAGAGCTACTCATTTTGGCTTCAATGGTACAGGCGTCATTGCACATAACATACTAGGAGGCAAATATGATTACAACTTGGACAAACTACACAAAGCGGCTAAAGAAATTATTTGCAATTTGAAACAACAGAATGGTCCTCAAATGAATACTGCTGTAAGCCCTGAAGAGGTTTGCAATTTATATAGGACATAGAATGAATGCACATCTACATCACCATCAAATATTTATCTAGGTATCTACTCTTTTCTGGGGCTGAAAATTCGCACCCGGTAAGAGCCCACATCCGAAAACCTACGGACGTAAACCCCTAGTAAATATCAACGTACCTAAGACACTTTTCACCAAGACTCTTCCTCACCAGCCAACGATGCAACCTCCCGACGACGACGACGATGACGCTGCCATGACCGGTACACTGGCAACTTCTTGCCATTCATCATCTATCCCTCCAACAACTTTAGGCAACCATCAAGAATCTGATAAATTCATCGAAGTTTCGGGCAAAAAGAAAAAATCCATCCTAAAAAACGCAAATTTAGGCCACGAACGCACCACTCGCTACAAATACCGTCTCCAAGTCCATCTCACGATTTCTCCTTCTATCAATGGCAGTGTCAACATGGCAACTCTTCAAAAACAATTCGTCGGACAGATTTATTCCATTAACAACACCACGTTAATCTTTAAATAGAATGACACCGAAAAGTCCAATCCCCTAACGAAAGCAAACCAACTCCCCACTTTCAAAACCAGCATCGAACAATGGATTTCCGGCACGAACGTATTTCAAGGACCCAATAATAACCATATCCTCAAGTTTCACATTCTCATCAAAACCTCAAGGTCTTTTACTTCTTTCAAAGAAGCTATGAAACCATGGTTAGATTACAATAAACACCGCAGGTGGATAACCAAATTGTCAACTACCAACAATCGCACTCTTGGGTGGCTAAAATTCGCCCATCCTGAATGGTCTTGGTACGACGAACTAAAGAAGAACCTGTCAAACCTTATCATTGATAACTCATCATGCAATTCATGTGAGATAGATTTGTGTCCTCGAAAATCCCGTGTTGGCCGCAGCCCAAATGCAGTCCTTATCTACGCTATCACAATTTCATGCAGCGTTAGCAATG
>WKLE02002521.1:0-20582 GCA_014885115.2 Asterionellopsis glacialis
GAAACTGCACAATGTTTTCTGGTCACGTCAGACTTCAATACATGGTACAGTACTGTATACTTTTGGCTCTGAAAGTTTTTGATCATCATGCAATCTACGATCAAAATGACTGAGAGCTATACAGTTAATTCATCATAATACTGATTTGCCTGTAAAACAAGTTCTTCAACGAATCATTTTTGGTTAATGTAACAAAAAATGAAGACCATATATACAAAATCTTCAATTGTCTTAATAAGAGATTTCAAATAATGATATTAAATTATTGTTTATAATATATTGAATGTTAAACTACTGTAACAGGTGTCATTGTACTCCTTATATATATATATAAATTTCGTCCCCCAGTGGTCCAATAAACAGATGTTGAACGAATTGTTCTTACGAGATCTTCAACTGTAACTTCTACGATTACCCGCCAATTGCACAGCATCTAATAATATACCTAGTATCACCTGTATAATATTATGACTCCGTTCCTCAATTTGGAAATTTCACTTGTAGAAACCATGTTCATTTGTAGCACTTGAGTACCGGATGGGCTGACGACCACCAATCCATCCTCAAACGAGAAGCCCGGAGAAGCAGCTTTCTACTCGTAAACCGGTTTTTTCACGTCACGCCTTCAAGGAGTCGTGCAGGAAATTTCAGGAGAACAATCACGAAAGAACCACTCTAGCCGGAAGTGGTCACAACTTGTTTTCGGGTTTTTCGCCTTCTCTTTTTTTGGTGCACCTGAACATCTTGTCATAGTTCTTATCACTCCGAAATTTTATTCTGTACCAGGTCGTAACCTTCGTCCCCATCAAGAACAACCATGAAAATCACCGCCACTGATGATGTTATTCTCTCTGAAGAAGAAACAATCAGTGTTTATGAGGATTGCTGTGTAAAGCAGACAGAAGAAAAACACGGAGAAGAAGAACCATTCGTGCAATCTGAACTGCCGGGAAATGAAGATGCCGCAGTTGCTAATCGTAGAGCAGTTCACTTTGCCGATTATCCCAGTTGGCATGAAATTGGTCACCTTAATGATATGACTTCTACAGAAATGGCGAATACATGGTATTGTTATGAAGAATATCAAGACATTCGTTCCTCCTATCATGATATTGTACGTAGAATGATGTCATATAATCCTAACATTGATAATGAAGTCGAGTCTACCCGGGGATTAGAACATAAAACTAAGATTGGATCTCGTAAACGAAGAGCCAATAAAATTGGTGCTATTGATGCTGTTTTACAGGAACAGGATCGTCAAATCTTATCTGGTACACGATCAACATTGGCGATTGCTAGTGTTTATATCCGTGAGGCACAAAGTGCAAAGGCGGATGCGCATGCCAAAGGTGTGGCTGATGCCAATGCAGTTCATGGAGATACAACAGCAGCAACAACCACAACAAAGGAGGTAGAAGAAACCAGTGTAACGATTTTCGAAGATACTCAAAGTGATAGTAGGCAGAGACAAATCAGAGCTAAAAATAAGATTCAAAATTTCTTCACCCGAAGACGTGGAAGTCTTGTTGACATTAAAAATATTCATACAACCACTACTTCAAGCGGAAGATCTGCATGGTCATTTGAAAGTATTGTTTACCTCAAGTGAGTCTTAACCGACTATTATAGAGAGCGAAACTAGAGTTATTGTTAGAAAGTATTAAAAGACAAGATAGAGAGCATCAATGTTATTGTACTACACATGAACTTTATTCGAAAGCACTTGCATGTAATCATGTCATTATTTTTTTTGGGAGGGGGGGGGGTTTAATGTTGCTAGTGAGCCCACGATGGACAAGAAGAACTTTTAATATGGAATTTTCAGCCGAAAAAAGTGATTCATACAATAGTTTATTTTAAAGTTTCTTTTGCGAATTCTCGTCTGATTGAAGACAACACAAAGCTCTGACAATGAATACTCTTTAAGCAATCAGTGCTTTACCAGAAAAAGTGGCTGCAAGAAATCAAAGTCTTCGATGCAATCGTTTCTTCCATCACCATTTTCTCAAAATTCATCTGCTTCCCACAGCGACATGCACATACCAAAGTGTCCCCTCTTTTGCTTTTCTTACTTATAAAAAGGTAAATTTTAAAAACAAGTATTAGAATGAGAGAAATTCTACTGTAATTGATTAATTTTTGTTGACAGGTATTAATTGAACTTGTTTATTATGAATGTGCACACTCAAGATAGTTTGTGTCAATGATCAAGAATTCCCTTTGATTTGACATACGCGGTCATCTTTTAAAAACTTTTCGCTTCCTGTTCGAATTTATTTGGATGTTCCTATTGGTCAGTCATGACGTTCCCAGGCATGTCAAAAGACTGGTGATCCACTGACGACACACTCCACACGTATTCAGATTTATTCTTTCCAGAAAAAAAGATGCTTGATGTGACTTTGTTCCATTTTTTTGGCGGCGGCCGATAGGTATACGTGGTTAGCTTTTATTAGGAGAAATCCATCAATAATCCTGCAGCAATTTTGGTAATATGATCAGCTCTTATAGATACTGCTTGTGTACCCTCAGTTGCGGTCGGTTTTGGGGTGAGAACTCTTCCTTCATCATCATCATCGTCATTATTTAAATCAGTTGGTAATGGTGTTGTATTGGTGTTTGTGGTATTATCGACACCTTCATTCTCGCATTCAGCTTCCACTGCAGCTCGCTGTCGTGCTTCTACAACAAAAAGACGAAGAAGTTCATTGGCTGTCAAAACCGCATCGGCATGGATCCGTTCCTTCGGTTGATGGTGTAAAATTAATTGCTTAGTCAATCCAGTATCAAAAGTCGCTGTTGGCTGGTCTTGTGGATGTGGATCCATGGTGCAATGGTCGTCTCTTTGTCGATTATCTATAATGTTCTCAAGACAGCATCATTCGAGTTGGATTTGTCTACTAATTCAAACCTGTGCGGAAAAAACTGTAGGATAGAACTTGTTTGGGAAACTCATCCCAAAAAATTTGGCGCACCGCCGGCATCGCTCGGAGAGAAAAATAAGCAGAAGCTGGCGAGCGTTTCTCCAATCCCATCGGTCACACGTATTATACTTGTTACCGATAGGGAGAGCTTTCTCGTAGACAACTGAGATCCCTCTCTAGAAAGGACCTTCGGTCTAGGAATAGCTAGAGGACTACCGGTAGTCGTTGTTATCTAGGACTAGGACCCTAGGATTAGTCCCAGAGAGTCCTTTAGGATAATCTAGTCTTATTTTCTCACTGGAGATAGTAAACCTAGAGGACCAAGAGACGGGATCCTATATTCCTTATGTCATTATCTTTTTGACCCAACAGATCTTAGAATAAAAACTGCCGTGTAGGTAGTCGAAATTGTGTAAACAAGCTATATTGCATTATGGTCCCAGCCCATATAAGAGAGTTCCCATGAAGGAGCTATCATCGAGGGCTCCAAAAACAGCTGCAATAATCAAACAAAAGATAATTTAACAGGAAAAGTTGAAATAAAGCCGAGTTGTACTCATTCTAATACTCTTTAACATGAACTTAGCTGCAAAATTTTTAGCACCGATAAAAATAATATCACCCTTGTTTAATCCAACTCGAGACAATGTTCAAAATTCTGTCCACCGAAACGCGTTGAGCCCTTTGTAGATAATGAAAAGTCATCATCCAAGGGGATATTTATATCATTGTGTCTGTTTCTTGGATCTTCCAATCTGTCTCTAAGGTTATGATGGTAGTGTGAGTGCTGCCTTTCATTCTTAATCACCGTGCTTGATGCCGCTGCTTCTACTCCATACATTGAAGAAAAAGAACTCCCGGCAGCACCATCAGAAGTATAGCTTCTTATAATGTTTTGTTTTGATGGAGATATGCCTGAAGAACGATCACGATACTGTCTTCTCTGTCCATCCGCACTTCGGCTTCGACTTGCCCTTCGTTCCATTCTAGCTGCTTTTAAGGTACGCAATCTCGATATCATTGCTGCACGTGTTGAACTCCAAGAATCGACACCTTCAAAGGCTCCTGCTGCTCCCGGTGATGATTTTGTTGCTTCCTTTTGTTGTGCTGCTGTGTTGGATCTAACAGGAGTTTCAGTTGACGTATAGGATGAATGAAGAGAGGCGGGTTTCAATTCAGATACTGGTGTTGATGGTTGGGACGATGATTGATTGAAAGTTCTTCGTGGTGAATGCGAATCTTTAGTAGCAGGGGATATATATTTGTTTTTGGGGCTTAACCGTTGTGAAGAAAATCTCTGTGTATGGTTTCCACTCTTCGCCTCTCCATTATTTTGCTTCTGATCACAGTTATTATCTTTCAATGCAGCGTTGGCTCCTTCCAAGGAAAAGAAGTCATCAGTCGCTGATGGTATCCACTCAAACCAAGAATTGTTATTCGATGAGAAAGTGTTATTCCAATTTGAAAGGGGTGCGCCAAAAGCTTCCTCGAAATCAGACTTTTGTACTTTCTCTTCTTCTCTAGTAGAGTCCTGCTGTTTCTGCCTATCGTTGGCAACAGGAGAGCTGCTCTTCTCGAATTTTGATGGAGAGATTATTCGTGTAGTATCCCAAGATGCTTTTTGGAATGCTGGTGATGGCGTTCGGGCATTCGATCGCCTAGGTGAACTGCTAGATGTAACGGATGCAAAGTTATCGTTTAACCTCGAAAACTGCATACGAGCAATTAGTGGAGCAGCTGCTTCGGACATTTGACTTGAAGATGCTTCTGAGCGGCGGGCCACTCTTTCGTCTTTTGACGTATGCTCACTTGAAACTTGGCTACTAGTGGAACTCGCGAATTCCTCCTTACTTTGGAGACAAGTTGGGTTGGTCAGCGCAGAGATTTCGGCAATTGATAGTTCAAGCGTTACTCCGTCATCAAAATCGCTGTTGGATCGACTCCCCGATCCAGTTGACCGCTGTGGTGACACAAGATTAGTATTACTCCTTGGTAGTGGACGTGTGTTCCGAACAACATTTGTGGCGGTAATCGACCTCTTTATGGGCGTTGGTGTTTCAGTTGCAGGCGTAGCTTGGACGAGTTTCGCTTTTAACTTCCGTGGAGACTCAAGCTTGCTTCCTACCTGCACTTTTGCAAAAGAAGGACTCTCAATGTTGGTCTGTTCTTCGATTCTAGGACTAATTCCAATCGCTCCAGGCTCGGTCCCTTCGGTAAGAGTTAGAGAGTCTGGCGGCTCTGAGGCGCCTTCGGTACTACTGTGAGTACTTGTAATTGGGAATTGCCGAGTTACAGCCACACTGGGTTTCGCAGTCAATGCTTTAATTCTATCTTGGACTGAAATATTCCTCTTGGGTTCAGAGACTTCCGGCACGTGCACGGGCTTACACTCTTGTACATTCGAAGATTGCTCAATATCCCTAGATTCTAGCATTTGTTTCTGTTGTCCTCGTTGTCTCCGTGTCCTATTATTTTCAAAATTTGTTGCATCTTTTAAGCTGTCTGTAACTGAAACGTGCTGGGGGGCACCACGAGTCGCAGCAGATGATTTTGAATGACTACTCCATTCACTGCTGTTTTTTGTACTGGCACCACTTTGGGGGAATTTGGTAATATTTTGTGATCCTTTCAAAGATGAAACGGTCTTATGCGAGGTTCTTGATCCCTGTTGAATGGGTCCAATGCTAGTTGCCTGTCTTATTTGTTGTTTACTGTTTCCTCCGTTGAACAAGCGGGCACGATCTAGTACAGACATTCGGTGAGGAGACGCAGTGGCTGAAATTTCATTCGGTTCTGTTTCCTCAGGATGTTCAAGCCTAGATTTCATTTCGTCTTTCATCCCAGAACTCAAACTATGCTTTTCTGTCCCACGCTTCTCCGATCCATCCCCGCTAGGAGGAGCAGGAGGAGCAGGAGAAGCCCTCGCTGAATTTCGAATAATCTTGCTATGCGCTGCTTCGCGTTTCTTTTCAGCTTCAAACTTGGCCCAGATGTTCTTCACTCCCGCATTACCAGAAAAACCCCTCGGTTCTTCTTTCTGAGGTGTTTCGAACATTGAACGATTTTTCCGAAATGCCTCTGACTCTTTTGGTATGGGAGCTTTGTTTCCTTCCTCAAAAATTGACCGGATACTTTGCACATCCAAACTTTGATCATCTTCATCGATGACATTTTCATCGTCCTTTTGCTTCTCAAAAAATGAACGGATACTCTGCACATCTGCATTTGCATCGTCATCGTCGTTGCCTCCCTGGTTTGAAGCATCACCTTGTTGACCCCTGTTGCTTCTATTGTTGCTCTCTTTCAATGGAATAGAGTAACGTTTTACATGCTCAAAAGCTCGTGATCCACCCTGCTCGTATTGTGCAACTCTAGGTGATGAAACCATTCGACTCGATGTTACTGCAGTAAGGAAGGAACCAGCTACCGAAGAAGCGCCTCCCCGCTTCAAACCTGAAATAGTCTCGACAGGCTTTTCAAATTTGCCGCTATCGATTACTTCCACTCTCCCTTGTTCCGTGGGTACGGATACGGCCTCTTGGAAATCGATGCTTGGGTTTTTCCTTTTCGAGTTTGTAGCGTCATTTTTACAGTCTCTAGAGCCAGATGGAAGTTTCGGAGTGAAAGCCCCACTGGAACTCTTTGCCCCCTGGTGGTCTGGAGTCACAGTGTTTGTGACTTCGTTGCGTGGGGTACTGAATGCTCGTATTCTATCTTTTACAGAACAACGTCCAGGAGTTTGTGCAGGTGAAGACGAAGCAGCTTTTGAAAGAGTGGCGTGGGTAGTTTGCGATACTTTCTCATTTTGAGCAACTGCATAACCTACATCGCGAGAAATACCGTCAATTGCGGTTTCCGTGGTTTTCTTTAGGCTTGACACATCTTGCTGTTTATGAACCTGTGCATGGCTTGCCATAAAGGATGAAGTGCTACGCCAGTGAGAAAGCTCTTGCTTTTCAAGATTGTTGATAGTATTGAACGGGTTCGACTGTTGAATCCTTGACGCATTCTTGTTCTCCCCTTTTATCCGAATCGTCTCTGGAGTCGCCGTTGCGACTGATTCGGGTTCGATCGCGCTTTCGGAGAGAGAAGCGGGTGTCCAACCACTAGATGTCGGCGAAACATTTGAATCTATTTTCGATGAATCGATGTCTTGCGTTGGCTTCGTAACATTTTGAGAGTCGCGAATCAAGAAAGGAGAGCTACTGACTGTCAGCAAAGTTCTACCAGGAGACGAGGTTGACACTGATTTCTGATGAAAGTCAGGAAGAGGAGGTGGTAACCTAACTTGTGACTTCGGAGAATTTGGGGACACTATAAAAGGCTTTGTGGTATTTGTCACGGGCATATTTTCTGATTTATTCGGTAAGACGGGGTTTTCTTCTTCAATGTCATGCACATTAGGTAAAGCAGACTTATTCATACGACTTGTCCAAGATGGCTTGGTTACGGAGTCGTGGTTGATTTCCACACCAATTGATGACGTTATGCTTCTATCCTGGAAGGAAGCATCGCTTCTTTTCGAGATTGGAGAAATCATGATATTTCGACCATTCACGTGTGTACCAAGCCGGCCAATAGGAAAGCCACTTGATTGTGAATTTGGAGACAAAACAATCTTGTGCTCAAAGCCAGGTCCTGATTCCAATCCGCTGAACACGCCGCTACTTATTTGACTTGAATCAGATTTAGGATGAGCTTGCCCATATCGAGAAGACGATGGCACAATGTATTCACTGTAAATTTGCCCTACATTACTACCCGCGATTTCGGGTGTTGACGTTTCGCTTCTTACCCGTCCAATAGATCTTATAGCACTAAACGGTTCGCTGTAAATTTGACCTGAGTCGCTATTGACGATTTCAGACGTTGGCGTCTCGCTTTTCGACCTTCCTATGACTCCAACACGCTCACTATCAATTTGCCCTCCTTCACTATCGATTGTGTCTGACGAACGTGTATGGCTCTTCCCGCGTCCAGCTAGTCCTGGGCTGGCTCTTCTACTGCTGGTAACACTATCATCAGCATACCACTGGTGTTGCGGAGCGCTGACAACTTGACCACTTTGAAATTCGTTGAAGTCATTCTCGTCTTCGTCGACAATGTTTTGATTCCGATCCTTTTCTCGATTTGTCATTATTTCAGTCGGAGCACCCACTGAATCTGACCTTGTGTCAGCAGTTTTCTTCATATTTTGGATGTTTGACATGATTTCAGTAGGTGCCCCACACTCTGATACTTGATATGCTTCACTTGTTTGTTTTGAAGGTGAAGTACCGAGAAAATGGTTCATCTGATAAACCAATGTCCTTTCTGCCTTTTTCTTTTTGATCCAGCTAGCCTGTGATATTGTAGGTATTTGTCTCATACTTTGTTGTTGATTTGGTAATGTCCCCGCTTCCCCAGTCTCGGATGAACGGCTTCTCTGATTTTGATCATATAGCCCAGGCCTTTTGCTTGATCCGGATCGACGAGTACCTTCTTTTCCGGTCAAAGCCTGTCGGAGATTCTGTTCCATAAGTCGCATATTGTCAGAAATTTTTTCTTTGTTCGATTCTTCTTCAACCTCTAAATCAGGCGTGGACAGTCGTGAATTGGTTCCAATACTACTCAATTCCGATGATTCTTGCGCAGCCTTTTTATTGTCTGGAGATGCTTCTGTCAGGGAACTACCGTCTGTATCATCACCATCCGTATTTTGCTGAGAAACTACTGCCGCTGCAGGAAAGAAGCTTCTCACCTGTGAGGACCATCCCGAATTTCGTGTTGGAGTCCTGGGTGAACCCCGTCGATACGACGACTGAGTTGGAGTTGTGTCTATTGTTGTTTGGGTCGTTGTTGTTTTACTGCATGAATGTGGTGGAGTTTTTGCAGAACTTAAGGAACCGTCTCTCGATGTGCTCAATGAATGTCTGTTCCGTTTTGGTGTAGTAGGGTTGGACGAGGGAGTTGTGTTCTTATCCTCTGGAATTGTCGGTGAAGTAGATCTGGTTTGTGATGGTCCATGATGGCCATCTACAGCAGCAAGGTAGCGACTTGCAACTCTGAAACTCTTTCTAGTTCGCTTTACCCCAGTCATAGCTAATTTCACTTCCCTAATCCGCGCCGTACTCACTTGCTCCCCGAACTATGCTAACAAGCAACAGCAATCTTCACTGGAGGGGACTCCTCACTTCTTTGGGACGTTCTGCAATACTTTTCTATCTTCGGATTTATTTTCTTTCCCCCTCGGTGTCTTTTTTTGGCTATCCCCGATCAACTTTCACTTCGTTTTTGGACCTTTTACGATTACCTCCTGTACTGTTGAGAACTAAACGATGGTCTGCGAAGTCAATACACCGGTAGTCCTAGGTTAGAGAGTGCCTCTAGAGTCCTACCTCGGGTACCTGGTAGACCTCTAGTTCTATGAAATATGTACCATACTCTGGGACCGGGCTGAATTTACCATACACGGATAGATCCCCTACTGTTGGTCCTACCAGTACCTGGGGTACTACCTGTTCGGGAGGTACAGGAATGTAGGAAACCAATGAAAGAAACCGGGATGGCTTTCCGAGTCGGTACAGGTATGCATAATTCAACCGAATCTTTTAATTGTTTATTGCTACGTGAGTGGGCCAAAATTTTAATCAATATGCATGTACGCGGTTCAGCATATTTCAAAAAACCTGCATTTTCCAACGGAAGCAAATCGAAAAAGGACCTTTCTACTAAAAATTGATACGATCAAGATTTTTGGGGGAGTATGAGTCTTCCGTTGAGCTTGCAGGCGCACATCGGATGCACATAACGGATTTCAAAAACTTACAAAATGATAACTACTGTACTACAGTATCTTATTTCGTTCGGATAGAGGGATATTATACTGTACCATAATTATTATGCAAAAGATGATGCGGCTGGCCTACTCGGCCGGTGCACGAAAGTACCAATCTATTTTATAATACTGTATTATTTATTATATATCTTATCTCATATATATCGGAAAGGGTAGGACTACATGGTAGTTATAAGTCCTGACTCGTAGGAGTTCATCAGTAGGACCTACGAAGGTAAAGGACCAAAAATCCTACATACGCTTCTGGAATAGTACGGTCTGCCCGTGGGTATTAGGAAAATCACTCACCCCGATTTCTCTCGAATGCGAGAAAGGAAAGGGTACGTACGGTGCTCTTCTTCCAACCTCCCTAGGATTCTGCACCGAGGCTTCCTCCATCTTTCGTCTCTAGACAGTATTGTCTGTCCATGGGAAGGGAGTCAAAAGTACGATATTCCGCCTTCCAGTCCTACCGTAGCAAGTCATTCTTCATATCTAACATTTCACATCTCAATTCGTAAACCATAACTTACATGAAAGAGGCACGATACAAACAAACAAGAAGGCAATGATAAGTTTTAATATATAGATTTTGAAGCAGTGTTACTTATTCAATTTTCTAAATGCAATTTTTACCGAAATCGGTTATTTTATTTATTACATTTTTTTTATGTTGACAAAGTCTTTCTGGTTATTTCGTTACAACCGAATCTTGACACGGAATCTACCAACTTTTTAAGCATATCCCATTGACCAACCTGACGCACGTTCCAGCATTTTTGTGTAGTATTCTTTCAATCCGTGAGGATCTGGACATGCATCAGGGTACTGACGAAGGTTGCATGCTCTGCTAAAGTACAAAATCTTTTCCGCAGGCGATCCATAACCTTCATAGTCTCCCTGTGCTTCATCTGATTCATGTTCTTCTCCTTGCAAATTTCGTCGGTTGTCAGCATACTGAGATGCATCCCAAACTTTGGTGCACTGGATGTTTTCCATCTGGCGGTTATACTTGGAGAGAGTGTCTGTTGTATTGACATAATACTGACCATTGCACCAGCTTCCTTTGAAAGTGTCTGAGACAAATGTTCCTGCGGAGCAACCCATTGTTGTGCTGTAGTTTCCATCTTCAGAGGAACAAAGCGAAGTGCCATAGTCATCATAAAATCCCACCGCATCAGAGACAATTTCAGCACCGTAAGTTGTGAAAAATGAGTTAATATATGTCCATTTGTTACATTTGCTTTTCCATACAGCTGGATTGTATTTGGACTCTTTAGTTACACCATAAAGGGAGTATGCAGCGTTCGCTCGAAAACACTGTGTTCTTCCCATGTACCAGTAATCTTCTCCACCATCTTCGCCGCAATTCCCATTGTCTTCTTCTCCACTTCCGTAGGCGCTCCACCTGATAAGAAGAGATAGCAATTCAAAATCCGATTAAACAACAATAAAGTCAGACAAAGTGAAATCCAATATGTATTGACGACAATCGCAACTTACACACAAGCGTGGTATTTGATGTATAACGCGTCGAACTGCGATAAGTCTTGAAGAACATTAACAGCGTCTGCCCAATACATCTTATAATTACAGTTTGGATCCTCGAATCCGGGGTAATGGTTGGTGCACTTATCCGCGATGGCTTCTTTCGCTAAGCCCATAATTAGCAGCAGGATACAGGTGAGTTGCATCATCTTTTCTGCAGCGAGTCTAACAACCGATGATCTATGGTTGATGAAATGAAACCTTTCGAAGTAAAACATAATATGATGCTTCATGATATGAGGACTGTTGTTGCTAGAGGACCTATCATACTGACTGTACAAGGTAGGACCTAGAGGTTAGGCTCCTACAGTAGGCATATATTATACCTGTTAAAAAATTATTTCTTTGCACATATCTAGAGTACTGACTCTCTGTAGGAAACTCTACCAGGTATGGGTGGCTGAAGCTCCAAGCTACATAGGAGTGGTCGAAATAGTACCGGTAATATTCAGGTACAGTACGGGTACAACAATGCCTTCCATTAGTCTTGCCAGGCAGGGTGCCAGTCAGGATCCTAGTCCTAAGTATGACACTACATAACATCTAAGTAATTGAAATCATACCTGGTACAGTAGTACTGTATCTTGCTACTGAAATGTCGAAAAAATTGGAATTTCGGATTTTCTAAATTTATCGTCGAATCTATGTTCAGTCTTGTAGCATAATAATATATTTATTACCAAAAATTAGTAACGACAAAATAACATGTCCGTTGTGGTTGCTATTCGGCTTTGGCCATATTTAACGACATGTCCGTTAATAAGTGAAACGAATTAATGCAGGACTGCCAATGCAGAATGTGAAAATTTGTATCCACGATTGTCTGTGATTGCGGATCTATCAAATTCAGCTTTCACATTAGTTTTGATGAGGTGCGGAAAAATCAATACTGCCTTCAACATCAAAACACTTTCAAGGAGAATACCACAAACTCCAAATCATAGAGAAAATAGTCTAATAATAATAAACTCTATCAGATTTAGAAAACCTCGCAGCCAATACATCAACCATCGATAATACTCTTATTTTTTATCGAGATCCCGAGGGACATAAAACACATTAGCGCCTTTAACGTCAACGACAGCACAATCTGTACAAGTAAGTCCAAAATGAGATTTGCACCTTTGCTAATGCTCTCTGCATTAGCATTTGCTGAAGCCAGCAAAGCTAAGTTCATCAAAAAGTCCGATATGCTTGATACTGGGAAGGATTGGGTCAATTTAGGAAATGGTTTTGGGTTTCAGCCGGGTGATCTTGACATGAAAGACCCGCGTGTGCTAGCTGCCACTGTGGAAGCTCAGAACCGTTTTCTCCAGTCGAAAAATAACTCTGCTTACGAAAATCAGTTTATTGACGCAGCTGATACTATCTATGATGATTATGCTCAGGCATGGCGGCTCTTGGGTTTCTACATCGATTGCAACACTCTTGATTATGGCGATGATCAAGACAATGCTGCAGGAACTTGCGTTCGGTATTTACTGTGGGCAGCGGTAAGTATTTACGTCGATAATTTGTCGGGTAAATGATTCTTCGATCATTATTTGTCTCGTGGGGTCTAATTATATACTCTTTTATTTTAATCGCGAACAGTATGTCGATCTTTATTACGAAGGCAATGGTAAGTTCCTCACTGTAGCAATCCCTAATATTTTTACTGAGAAAGTATTCGAAGACTTTTGTCTGATATCATGTTTGCTTTGGTCTATTTGCATACTTCAAAGGGGTTGGTGAATATCAGTACTACAACCATAAAACTGGAATATGGGACAACACGGCATGCAAGTATCTTAACTCAAGTCGGTGTGCAAGGATGGACTGTCATTTGAGTAACACAACTTTCTCTCTCCTAGGTGTTTTCAAAGAACCTGATTATCATGAGTGGATGGAGCAGTTGTTCAAACATCAAGGTGTCTGTCTCTGGTCTGAAGATGATTATGAACTAATGCAAGATGACCGTGAAGATTGGCCCGAAGGTTGCACTCAGGCGTCCACCAAAAGTGAAAATGGGGATTATCTGTATTACGACCTCAAGTAAGTTGGCTTGGACTTTTTTGTATTTCATCTGTCGCACTTTTTTTTCTAACATCAGGTACAATTCTGTATTCCTAACGCATGCTGTCGATAGACCAAAATCGAAGGGTCGCATAGACGTTGGAATCTATACTGACTCCAAGTGTTCTGAAGATTATGAAGGAGATTACACCACAAAGCAAGTGTTGTCTAGTGATGGTAGTGGCGCCTACTATCTCGAATCGTCGATATACAACTGGAGTAGAGCATTTGATGTGTTTCGAATTTGCCAGCCTTGCAAAACATACGACCTCTCGTACATACCAAAAGGTGCCAACGAAACAGGTGTCACTTACGACGACGACTATTTTACTTATGCTCAACAAAACATGGAAGGCGACCCTTTTGATTGCTTTGACGATGCTGACTATACCAACGTAAATCAGGTGAGTACTATGTGACAGACCGTGGTGGCATGATTACTTCCCTGCCACCCCTTCTTGAAACAATTGAATATCTCAAACTGGACTTAACATTTATATAATGTTGCATTATTTTAGTGCATGAAATTTGCAAGTAAAACAGAAATGCACTTTGCAACATTTGACGATATGATCCTTGCCAGTATGCAGGGCACAATCACGCCTTTTAAATTTCTTGGCAGACTCTACGGAGGTTCTCAAAACAGTACTTACATTGATGAAGACAGATATTTGGCAGGAATAGAATCTATTTTGGGAAGAACTGTCGTCGAAGAATACATGCTTGAGAATGCACTCGTTGTCGCGCTTATTGCTGCAGCGAGCGTAATATTTTTTGTCTTCTGTTCGTATTCCGTATGCCGTTTCTTCGGAAAGGGAGATGAGTCTACTGCCTGTGATGATTCTCTGTTGCAACAAAAAGAATTGGAATCGGCAGATTCTGGGATTACGGAGAGCCGTGATATTTATTCACCTAAAAATGGACCTCTTCGCCGTTTCTTTGGAGGGGGCGACAATTCTACTGCAGTTGCAGATTTAGAACCGACGCAGTCTGGGATAATGTCGAGCCGTACGGAGTGGTCGGAAGTCGATGGACCTACTTCGGATTCGGAAGCACCTACAGCTGGATCTCACGACTACTTCGCAGATGGATCTCGCGAATACTTCTCAGATGAATGTTTGCCGCCCTACAAGCCTGGATACTCACTTGGAGCTGTGGAACATGATGGCACCCCTGTTAATACTCCAAAGAAGAGCAATACAGTAGTGTCCCAGAGCCCTGCCCATAACGTACCGGAAGGATTGACACCATCTAGGCTTGATTACTCCGTTGGACCAAATTACTACACAGGTACTCCTAGCAAAAACGAAGCTCCCGTGCCTCGCAGCCCTGCACCTGGATCCTCAGCCGTGGACTACGTATGCGTCAAAGATGAACCTGCTCCAAGTTCTTCTCATCCTGCAGCAGGTGAATTGCCGCCACATAAGCCTGGTTTCTCTATTGAAACTACGGGTTACCCAAGTACCCCTGTCAGGAATCAGCCTTCTGTGTCTCACAGCCCTGCTCCCAGCTACTCTGCTCCAGCTGTGCCTGAGAGTCCAGCTAAAAATGTAGCAAATGAATTGCCACCGTATAAGCCTGGTTTCTCTGGTGAAGCCAGAAGTTATGCAAGTACCCCGGTCAAGAATCAGCCCTCTGTCTCGCACAGCCCTGCTCCTGGCTACTCTGCTCCTGCTGTTCCTGAAAGTCCTGCTCATAATGTAGCAAATGAAGTGTCCCCGTATGTCTCAACTGGAAATTTGAATAATGTAGGTACCCCAGCTAAGAATGTACCTGACGTTGGTGTGACGGGTTTAATGTTGCCGGAAACCACTGATCTTTTGTCTACCCCAATCAAGAACGATACAGTTATCGCTGCAAGCCCAGCCCAAACTTCCATTCAACTGAGCGATCCCCAATACTCTAATGAGCCTTTGGATCTCGTTGGTAAAACAGGCGACAGTGAAGAAGCTGATCTGAATACGGTTGACGAACCAAGTACTATAGCTTCTGCTGATGAACCAAATGCTGCAGCCTCAGTTGGGGATATCACCAAGCCTCTTCCAAGTTTCGACTAACGGGAAAACCTGCATAGAATCTCGTGTGGTGGGGGGCTTCAGATCGTATAGTATCATAAACGGCTTAAAACTAGTGCATAAGAAATTCTCAGCTGTATCAGAAAAGTTTTCGTGTTGCATCTTTTCATGATTTTGAAACGAGGTACGACAGGGATTATTCGCCACTTAGGGGAAAAGGACAGATAATTATTGTTCTGTTCTCCTTGAGTGTGCTTCCAGGCCTGGCCAAGGAAAACCTAACCGCAGTGTACCACAGCGCACGAGAGAGGACAATTGGCTCTCACTGACAGATACCTGACAGGCACCAGGACTGCTACGCTTCGTAAGATTCGATTGTGACTTCTTTGCAATCGTCTCTCTTATTCAATACCCATTGGGCAGCAATTGAATACGAAGTATGACGTCGGATGTTTTCTTTATCGCTTCAGCTGAATACAATAATAGCATGGGGACTGTCACCTTTCCTAAGCATTAGCACAATAATTACAGATGATCAAGTATATTTGAATGAAGCGTAAAAATTTTATAATTTAAAGTACGGCAGGGTCATCGAAGCGTGTGGCGTCTTACATACCATCTCGTGCGGAGAGACCCTGCATGAATTGTTCTCGAACTTGACGGAGAGCTTGTCCAACGGTCATATCTCCGGGATTCACTCCTGGTGGCAAGCCCGGAGTGGCTGCCACGCCTGGCTGTTCCATTCCTACTTCTTGTCCCATTCCATCGTCATCTCTCAATAACACTGCTCCGGCGAGTTTGCTTGCATCTGTCTCTAAAATGATACCTCCATCGCAGTGTTCGTCAATGAGCAAAAAGACTAACTCCAAGTTATCCAAAACCATGGTGCGATCTGTCTGACCTCCCATCAAATGACTCAGCGCATCATACATACCCTCAACGAGATGTGCTAACAACAACTCAGACTCTCCAGGTGGTCCAATGTGAACAACGCGGACGTCTCCTACGGTGCCGTTCATAGCCGAAGTTCCTCCACAGAATACAGCAGTCCGTCCCATAACAGTTACAACCTCGGCAGCATTTGGGCGGGCGGCGATACCATGGATCTTATTGTGAAGGGTACGTTCGAAAGCTGCTCGGACTTCTTCCACCGATTGAATTTTACTGGCACCGCTGTCTTCCACACTCGGCGCCTCTTGTTTCAAAAAATTACCGTAATATTTTCCTGCTAAGCGATTGCCATCTCCGTCTAGCACTAAAATAGCATCAACTTTTGGAAGCAGTGGTGGTAATGCGCCCTGTGTAAATAATAAATCGGAAAGAGTCGCATGGATGGTGAATTGAAATTGAAATCAAGACATACAGAGCAAGGTTAGAGAAAGGATCCAACGGGGGAGAGGAAAAACGTAAAGCATGCCGATTCTATTTCTTGGTACTCTTCTACTTGAGTTCTACGTGAAGGATGGAATAGTCATGCCGCGCAAGACGGATCCCCCGAGAAGACTGAGGGAGCAATGCTATCACCGAAGGTGTCACTTTCGTCTGTAACAAGGTTTTGAATAGGTATTATTCATTTGACAAGTGTTAAAATAAACATACCGTTGCCATTTTTTACTGAAATACAATTGAATGTAATAGAACCCTTTGAGAAAGCGATAGGCAACAACCTGAACAACGGCAGCCAGAGCAAAAAATATTTGACTGCACTGTGTCTTTCAGCTGTGTCGGAAACAAGAGAAGAGAAAAGATCGATCGACTCCATTCACTCCTATACGGTACTAAAGTTTCTGACAGTCTTATGATCCTGCATGGAAGTGAAGTACGAGCTCGAAATTCGATGATCGAGCTCGAACGCAGTTTTTCGTCTGTCTGTGCTGCGACGGAAACACGTACTTCTGGTTTTTGTGGTCTCCAGAAGAGCAGCTCACTCCTGTTCCCCCCCGCCCATCGATCTAACGAACATAGCTGCTGCAACAGTGTGGAATGTCAACAACGACAAGTGGATCTTCTCCATCCCTTAGATCTAGGACTCCCGATTTTTTAAATCACATCATCACTGCAAATTATATATCGAAAAATGAAACTTCCTATCGCAGCAACCCTTCTCCTTCTCGGTGGAGCAAATGCATTTGCTCCATCTACTCCTGCCTTTGCTAGACAGACATCGGCTCTTAACGCTGTTTCCAAAAAGGATTCGTACAGTGTAACTCTTCTTCCTGGAGATGGTATCGGGCCTGAAATCACAGCGGCAACCAAGGATGTCTTGGCTGCTCTCTGCGAACGTTGCGGTTTCGAAATGGAACTTAAGGAAGCACTCATTGGAGGAAGTGCCATTGATGAAAAGAACGATCCCTTCCCTGAGGAAAGTCTCGAACAATGCCGGAACTCGGATTCTGTCCTTCTTGCTTGTATCGGAGGATACAAGTGGGATTCTAATCCCCGTGAACTTCGTCCCGAAACTGGTTTGCTTAAGATGAGGAAGGAAATGGGACTCTTCGCAAACTTGCGTCCTGCCAAGGTTCTTCCACAATTGATTGATGCATCCACTCTTAAGAGAGAGGTTGTTGAGGGAGTCGATGTTATGGTTGTCCGTGAACTTACCGGTGATGTTTACTTTGGTACCCCCAAGGGTATCGACGTTGTTGATGGTACGTGCGTGTGGGAAGAGCTAGTTAATATTGCTGAATTGGTCCTCTTTCATATGTAATAACAAACAACTGATATTGTGTTTTGTTTCCTTGCACCCATACTGTATTTTAGGCGAACGCGTTGGTTACAATAACATGATTTACGCCGAACACGAGATTGAGCGTATTGCCCGTGTTGCTGGCGACGTTGCTTCCAAACGTGATGGAAAGCTCTGTAGTGTTGACAAGGCCAATGTGTTGGATGTGTCGCAGTTGTGGCGTGAGGTTGTAACTGATGTTATTACAAAGGATTTCTCGGATGTTGAGCTCAGTCATATGTATGTTGACAATGCCGCCATGCAGCTCATTCGATGGCCCAAACAGTTCGACACCATTGTTTGCGGAAACATTTTTGGTGATATTCTTAGTGATGAAGCATCCATGCTTGTGGGTTCCCTTGGTATGCTCCCATCAGCCAGTATTGGAGAGTCTGGTCCCGGTGTGTTCGAACCCTGTCATGGATCTGCTCCCGACATTGCCGGTGAAAACAAGGCAAACCCTCTTGCCATGATCCTTTCTGCCGCTATGATGCTCAAGTACGATCTCGACCGACCGGAAGAGGCAGCTCTTCTTGAGGCGGCTGTGGAAGCTGCTTTGGATCAAAACTTGCGTACTCCTGACATCAAGCAAGAAGGAGATGGATGCGAGGAAATTGGGTGCACAGAGATGGGCAAAGCTGTCGCCGAACTCGTCTCTACTATCGATATGCCTGCTGAGATCGCGGTTTAAATCACAGTGCACAAGTTATAAAAATACATGTTTCATTATACTGAGATTATAGCGCTTTTTTCCGCTAGCAAGAGAAGAATGGATCGAACCCTCTTTCATTTTTCATTTTTTTTCGAAAGAAGAGGGACAACCTTTTTTCTTATCTCAACCATCTGAGTTTCATATGCTGGTAACCTATTATTGACGATTTCGTGCATCTGGGCAACTTCATCAGAGTCTATTTCAGGCCAGCATTTTGGATACCACGGTAAATCAGTTGTGCTAACCTCGTCCAGTGTTTTCCCTCCATTCTGAGGGTTGAGAACAACGCTAGGTTCCATTGAAGGCTCTAATAATTGAGCGTCGCCAACTTCATAGCGAATACTATACCTTCTAATCATGGGTGTTTCTCCTTTTTCGTTGAAGTATTTCTTTCCTTCGTCAGTTAGAGGCACCGATCTGTGAAAGAGCCACCGTGTATGCAATAGAATATCACCTCTTTGGAAATCAAAAACTTTCATGTTCCTGTCAATTTCAGAATCAATGTCTGGTGCCGTTCGTGTCATGGAGCAAGTTGTGCCATTGTACCCAAATATATCTTCCCAACTCTGGTGACCCTCCTCTGGAAATATTATAGGACTCCCAATAGCTTCATAGGCTTCGTATTTCCATTCTGCTCTATGCGATCTAGGAGCAACTGCTAGTCCCCCGCCACGACTTGAAGGAATGTCATCCATAGCTATCCATGTGTTCACTCCAGGCAGATCTGAGGTTGCGTGCGCTGATGTTGGCCAAAACAAAATATCGTCAACATGCCAACCGCAGTAATCTTCCTCATTGCTCTTAGCTAAGAACACATCTTTCAAGATCCGCAATGATTGTGTAGGTTCCATATTCAATAGTACTTTCGCTACAAAGTGCGGGAGAGATGATTCCATGGAAGTTTCCCGAAACGCCTTTAGTTTTTCCCAATCCTCATCATTCGAAGTACTATTTTCCGAAATGTCAGCGGTGGAATTGTCATTGTTTGATGGCGGCGAAAAGAACACTGGAGCAAATTTAAATGCTGCGAATGTTCCGTTTTTGTGTGCCTGTTGGGTCTGCTTTAAATATGTGCTACCACCCGAATCCAGATTGTCTATTGTTTCGTCACTGAGAAGGCCTCGCACAATAACATAACCTTCACGATCAAAAGTCTCACGAATTTCGTCGACTATGCCGTCCAAAGAAGCATCGCGGGACATCTGGTGAGTGCTGAGCAGCAGCGATTCCCGTTGTTGCTTATCAAATTCAAACAGAACTCTCTCATTTTGTTTTTGTTGATGTATTTCGTCGGCCGTGCTCAAGAGCGGAGTATTTTCTACTCGTCTCCCTCTAAGTGCCTTCATTGTAGATGAGGAAAGAACAGTAATGACTGCCGCAGCTATAATCTGAAAAATAGTCACCAACGCCATGCTCAAAAGTCAGCTGAACGCAGGAAAGGAAATGGTATCTTGGGGAAAGGTTGCAAGCAATATCATGGAGTATTGCGTGAAACCGCCAAGCACGACAACGACCGCTGAGCAAGGGAAAACGTGAGCGTTGACTGACTTGGAGGTGGGGCGTGAGTCCACATCACAGACGTGTTCCTGACCTCGAAACCGACCAGATCACGTAGCTCCTAGCTGTGGAACATTTCTCATTGTATCGTGCGTAAAAGATAATACCCTTATTGTTGCCGTACAGTTTCCGTGCATCGTTCAATATATACCTGTTGCAGCATTGATCTGTCCAACCAGCACAACACAGGACGGCAGCGGCGGGCGTGGTTATTGCTGACGCAGAC
>WKLE02002521.1:20676-31157 GCA_014885115.2 Asterionellopsis glacialis
CGCTACCAGGCGGTAGTCTAGTTTGGTGATCCAGTGGTATTTTATGTACGATAGAGAAATTCTAAACAAAATAATGTATGACTGTCAATAATTAATTTCATGGATCTGCAGTCTGTATTTAAGTCTTACCTGTACATAAACCACTAGGTAACAGTGAAGTGGGACCTGTTATTGCGAAGCTACCTTGTAGAGCAACTGTAAATTATGGTAGTAAATATAACTGTACAGGTATTATACTGTATAATTTTTAGTTGGAGGGAGGAACAAAAACAACTCTCTCTAGCTAGACGACCTACCTACCGTTACATGTTAGTTGATCGTCCTTGGGCTAGACTACCTTTGAAACTGCCTGTGCTGCTATGGCGGGAGTCCCGAAAAAAACACCCAACTGACTCACACTGTGCTTGAGGAGAACAACAAAGAAAGGTGAATCATCAACAGGCTCTCCCATATATTTGATATCAATCTTGAAATCCCGATATCAGAATACAGAATAGTAAATTAATAATCATCGATAGATTTCGATTAGTTCACCATGAGATTGACTAAGCTTTTCGCTGCAGTAATCCTTGCTCCCTGCGTTACCCAAGGCTTTACTCGGTCACCTTTTGCCAGAGGCACTGTGATTCAGAAGAGCTCGCAGTTCTTTTCCGCCGCCGTATCGGCACCATCTGAGGAGGAAGTAGCTTCTCAGTCCTCAACTATTTCCTCTTCCCCGCCATCATGGGATGAACTTTCTGCCACGCTTTCTAGAGTGTCACCGGAAGAAGAAGTGCCTCCAGCGGTTACTTTATATCGCGATACAAACGGTTGGTGTCCGTTCTGTGAACGAGTGTGGGTAGCTTTGAGAGTTAAGAATATTCCCTATAAGGAACAGTTGATAAGCCTTCAAAATAAGCCGGATTGGTTCAAGGAATTAGTGCCTACTGGGTTAGTTCCAGCTGTATTGTTTCATGGCGATCAAGAAAAGCCTGAACGAAGACTTGTTTGGGAGTCTCTCGACATTTTGAAAGCTTTGGATGAAGAGTTTCCTGCTACCCCCAAAATGGTCTTGGATACACCTGAATATCAAGATGCGGCAGAAATGCTTGATGGCCTGAATACAGCGGGTTTTCAATATGTGTATGGTAACCGCAATGCTAGTTTGACGGAGGAAGAAAAAGAATCAAGGCGTTTGGCATTTGTAGATGGATTGGACAAATTAGACAAAGCTCTTGCAGAATCAAAAGGACCCTTCAGACTTGGCGAAGATTTCACGGGGATGGATGCAATTATGGTTCCAACACTTGAGAGGTGGAGGTACCAACTGCCTCTAACTGCGGGCATGGATATTTTGGAAAATCGACCACATCTTGAAAAGTGGTTTACAAGCATGGAGTCCTTTTCCCCCTACGGTGAGCGGGTGGCCGGAGACAAGTATTCGTGGACAGCGACAAACTCGATGTTCCTTCGTTATTTCGGGGGTGGCGAAGACAAACCCGAAGTCGCGGAAGCAATTCGACGAACAGATATTGTAGCTGAGGAACTGACAAAGTCGTTCTCAAACGATCCTGTAGATGATAACTTTGCTGTTGAGGCCGCAGCAAAGCTGATCTCTAACCACGATGCTGTTATCAAAGATTGTACAAGAGAAGACCCACTTTCACAAAAGGATGTGCCTCGTGGGAACGATGAAGAAGCTGCAGATGCTGTTCTTCGATATGTTGCATCAATAATGCTGTCACCATCTCCTTCAGAAGCAGTGAACTCAGCACCTTTACTAGATATTTCTACCGACAAGGTTCAAGGTGCGTCACGTGCGGCTAGAACAGTAGCTGCCCGGCTTTGTGTTCCCAGGGACATGGGTGCTCCCGCTGCAAAGATTTTTAGAAAGGTTTTGGCAACTGTTGCTGACCGATTAGATGAAAAATTATAATCACTAGATAAAACTTGTTTAAGATTCAATGAAAGAGTCGTGTTCTAAAAGTGTGTTTAATTTAAAGGATTACACAGTAGATGAAACAAACCCTTTTGAATGTCACGATGAAAAAATATTAACTATGGCTTTACTACAGCAAATCGTTGGATATATTTCAAATTGAGAGATCGTCGTCGGGGTCGTCAGTGTAGTCACATACTTTTCAGCCTTCTTGTCTTCGCATCCGTACAACAACAGAGACATACGTGGCACTTGAGTCGTCACTTAGCCATACAATACTATCCCGTAAAAGTGACAGGACCACCATTAACCCGTCTGATATAAACACATAAAAATCATCATGACCGAAACTGCCTATTTGTGGGTTGTAGGCCGAGTGACACTGCTACTGATAGGTATGCAGTAATTTCATTCGTGGATGTGTCATTCGATAGTTTTGTAGTTATGAAAGTCGAATACCCCCCATTGTTGATGTAGTATCGTCGTATATCACACGGAATATAAAGCAAGACTGAAATTAGATTTGAATCACCTTTTACTGCCTGAGCTGCTATTGAGAATCTGTATACGACTCGCATTCACGATACAAAACGGGTCTGATAATTGATCCCGGAAGAATTAATTTCATAGATTTGGCGACACAAAGATGAAGATGACGATTACTACTTTAGTGCCTTTGGTTTTTGCCATGTGGAGCTATTCAGCATGTGCATCCGACAATTCAGAACGCAAAAGATTGCGCCAGAGAGCACAACACGATAAAGAAAAGCTATTGTATAGAATTGGTTCTAAATCGAAAGAAAACAACCGGAGAATAGACGTCGACAACACAATCACTGCAATGTTTGATAGAGAAGCAGGTTTGGAATTTGAACGGTTACTAAATGGTGAAAGTATGCCTATATCAATGAGCATGCTGTCGCCCACATCAGCACCTAATCAACAGGCGTCTACATCACCTCCAAAGCAAAAATTTGACTTCGCATTGTGCGATTCATTTTCAGCTAAATGGCTTTTTGAACTTGCAAGTAGTTGTGACTCACCGACTTCATTAGATAACTGCGAATGTCCCACAGCAAAAGCACTTCTCGGTAATGGTACAATAACATGTGTTGACGAAAGTGAATTTGGAGAACTACCAATAGGTGCATGTCCTGAAAAATGTACTGTATGTGAATTCTGCATGGTCATTAATGGTTGTCCAGACATTTATGGTGTTGCAGACGAGCAAATGCCTTTTTAAGATATCCAAAAGATTGTGAGTATTTTGCACTCATACGTAGAGACTTATTGTGTGTATTGTAAAAATAGATCAAAAATATTATTTGCTTTATAGCTTATGAAGTTGTATCACACGTGCAAGAAGCAATCCACGCAAGAGAAAGTTTATACCTTACCAATCTCGCTACTCAACTCTGTGTCTATAAAATTTGAAGGTTTCTCAACCGACATAACACCAATCAAAGTGATTTCGTTCTTGGGCTCGAGTTATTGCCCGTTAGAACTCCCTGGTCTCGGTTTTCAGGAATGATAGAACCGCGAAGTTTGTGTTGATTCTACTCCTTGGAAGAACAAAGTGTGTCTGATGTGCGCTTAATATCCCATTAAATCATTGGTTGCAGGCATCTTCTAGAGAAGTTGGCTCTGGCGAGCAAGAAAAGAGCATACTTCTTCACTCAACATCAATGCAGCCGTTGTTGTGCTTCCTCAAAGTAACCTATGTCGAAAAAGGTACTGAGCGAATCCGACCAAACTTCCTGCATGAATAAGGGTTGAAAGAGCATCTCCCGTTTCACCACCTAAAGTATTGGCCACATTATTCCAGGCTGCTCGGAGGGCACCCAAAGATTTATGACGAATAAAATCTAGAGGTGAAAAGCGATGTTTACCAAATTTAGCTTGATGTGATCGGTGTAGCTTCAACACACGATCGCCAGCTGCGATGCATTCAAAAAGATATTCCTCTGAGGTTACCACACGGTCCACAAGAGATAGTTCCTTTGCTTCCATCCCTAAATAAATATCTCCGTTGCATACTGCCTCAACAGAATCTACCAAGGCTGGACGGGCAGCTGTTACAGAAAGTTGAAATGCTTTATGAATTTTGTCAATTACATTTTGAGCAGTTCTAACATCTTCCTTTGTAAGAGGACCAAACATACTTATAGGTGCCTTGGAGTGACCAGCCTTGAGAACAACACCTTTCACTCCCTGCCTCTCAAGGGCACCATTCAAATTAAATGACTCCCGAATGACACCGATTGATCCAACGATTGCAAAGGGTGCAGCACATAATTGATGTGCTTGACTAGCAATCATGTAACCACCCGAAGCGGCAATATTGTCAACGCAAACTGTTGTTGATATACCCTTTTCATTGGAAAGACGCCCTACTTCACTAGCTGCCAATCCAAAATCCTGAACGACTCCTCCTGGCGACTCTACCAAAAGAACTACCTCAAGTGGTTTTTGCATCACAGTTTCACCGACCATACGTGATCCAAATGCATGCTGTCGATGTTGTGCCAGTAAGAATGTAACAATTGACTTCAAATGTTTAAGATCCATCCCACCCTCGCCATTTGGCTTCACTTCCACGACAAGAACGGTGCGATCAAATGAAGGTAAGCCGTGTCCAAAAATAGGTGCACTCTGTTGCTGGACAGTACTAGCGAGTCTTTTCCCTATGCGAAGGTGCATTTGTTGCTTTCGTTGTATACGGCGCCACTTTCGTTCAGACACACCAGCTGGAGCAGCTGATATTGCATTGGAAAGTGCCACAGTATCTCTAACGTATTTATCATTCAATCGTTCCCAGACAAAATGCTGTGTCGGTCGTACTGATTCTTCTTCTTGGAACCATTTGGTGAGAGATGTCAGAAACCACAAACGAATGATAGTTGATAGAAGTGACAAAGTATACGATGCGATTACAGCACTTCCCGTAATTTGTGCTGGTCCTGGACGCCCCTGCTGCTGCAGTTGTTGCTGTTGCGGTCCAGGTGACAAAAGCAGCATTGATTGTTGTGGCTGTTGCAGAGATCCCTGTTGGTGGTGGTGGTGCGGAGGAGGAGGCCGCAAGTATAAAATAGATGTTGAGTTGCCGGTCGTTGAAGATACATTATTATCTGCTTGCATGTGTGGTGATGTAGCATTGGCAGTCACATCAGGTGCTGATGGTGATATAGTTGTTGAAGGATCTTTCTTTCTCTCCTTAGACTCAAGGGTAGATTGCTTCTGAGTTCTCTTTCGCTTTGGTGAAAACCATCTACCAGTAGGTTTCATCTTTCCGTTATTCAACCTTTTTTCTTTCTTCTTATCCGTTCCGGCAACAATTTTGTACTTCTCTTCTTCACCTTTCAAAGGTGATGATATTGAATGGCCCTCCTTTGCATTTTCTGAGGATTGTCCTACAGTCTGGATAGCAGACTCCATGGTTTTGTTATTCGTCTCAGGAGCTTTTCCCATTTCTAAAGGTTCCGATTTAACAGTGCTATTTGATTCACTTGGTGTCGATTCTACTGTTTTTTCCTTTTTTGATTTAGGTGTTATCCCATTTAGTGTAGAGGAAGATTTCGTTTTCACCTCGGACTTCTTGCGAGATCCTCTCTTACGCTTCAAAGAGCTTTTCTTCTTGTTGCGATTGTATTTCGTATTCTTTATCTCGGAGGAAGCTGCTGTTGTCGATTCTTCTTTTTTTTGCCGTTCCTTCTGCTTTCTGTTAAAGAAAAGCCATCCCTTTGATTGAGGTTCGCTTACGTTTTGTTCTTCCTCTCCCTTTTGTTCTTCTTTGTTTGTCGCTGATGATATCCTCGTTTCATTTTTCTCCCCCTTGGAGAATAGAGATAGTGACGGCAACAATATTACATCCCCACCTTTGTCATCGAATTCACCACTGGGATAAGATGGATTATTCTTTGATGACGCAACCTTTTTGGGTGTCGCAGACGAGACCGAGGTTTGTATCAAAGCTACCAACAAAAGAAAGACAAAAAAGAGGTGCCTCATCTCTCTGACCAGGGAACACTAAATTTGCAAGCTCGTGCTGATGATAAACGCAGACAACTTTTTTTTCTTTTGCTCTGAACAACTTGTCTGACTGATTATTTGATAAGGTTGCTATCTTGCTGATGGAAAATATACAACAAAAATGGCCTGACAGCTATCTGATATCAGCCATTCTGGGTCGACATCAGTTTTAAGATCTTTCTCTCCTGTTTGATGGGTGATGGGCCACTGGGGGTTACTGTATGTAGGTCCTCTAGAGAGATGTGTGTGAAGGAAGGCCAGACTGTGCTGGTACCCCCAGGTAAGGATGGTTAGTGGGGACATGGCATTGACTTACCAGGTACTTACCTGTATAGGATTGACTCTGGTGATAGCGATAGTCAAAAATATCGATAACAAAACGTACAATAGGACCTACGTTGGTCCGTACGTCCCTTCTTTTCATGTGGGGAATCAAAACCGTTCAGCACTTCAACTTCCACGATGCATCGCACAGACAGCTAGACTACCAAATCAAAAATAAATCAAAAAGTCTCACCATCTTTTTAGCTGGCGTGGGAGACGGTATCAAGTTTTGAAAGTATCAGTCCACAAAGCTGACAGGTGCATCGTGTCATCAGTCTGCATCTGTTGTTGCTAATTTTGAGATGATTCAGGTAAAGAGAGAGCTGTGTTCATTACAGCTGAACCGCAGTATTCATGTTCTCTCTTTTCTATATCTGATAACATTTGGTTCTGCCTTCAAGCAAAGTTATCCAAAAACAAGAATTTCTTTATTTGGTAGCAATCGACAGCAATCTGTTTCATTTCTAGCAGCAAAGGGGGGCGGTTGTTCAAACGATGAATATATCTCCACAGAAAGTTTATGGAGTTCCTGTCGCTCTTTTGTTGCAACTGGAATGGCTGCATCGGTATTGTTTTTCAATACAGCTCCTTCTTTGGATGGTTCTCACCCTTTTTGTACCCTTCCACCTAGTACGGCTTGGGCAGAAGTTGCGACGGATATACCGTCTGGATCATCAACAACTAGTGCAACAGATACTAATATTCTTGAAGAAACTAGTCTTCCTAAACCGGATGGTATCCTACAAGTGGATCCCAATGCGCCTGTAGAACCTACCTTGCTTGAACCTGCCATGATATCACAAGAAACGAGTGTCATAGATGAAGTGTGGTCCCTTGTTGATAAATACTACCTTGATCGCACCTTCAACGGACAGGACTGGAATAAAGTCAAAGAAAAGTACACTTCTTTAAACAGTAAGAGTAAGAATGATGAGCAAACCATGAAACTTGTCACCGAAATGGTCAAGAGCCTAGACGACAAGTATTCCAGAGTTCTCGATGCAAAACAATACTCAGCGATTCAAAAGTACGACTTGATTGGTGTTGGGGTTACATTAATGCCAAACGGCGACAAGCAACTTATTGTAGGTGCTCCTCCAGTGGCTGGGTCAGCTTCTGATAAATCTGGTCTCAAGAAGGGGGACTTTATTGAAGCTGTAAATGGAATTCCGACTAAAGGCCGCAATGCTTTTGATATTATTGATCAAATAAGTGAAAACCCTAACGCTGAAACTGTCACAATGACTGCCCGTACAGAAGGGCCTGACGATTTGCCGGGTGAAGGGTACAAACGTGATGTCACCATGAATAGAGCATTTCAGGAGGTAAGAAATCCAGTCTTATCCAAGATTAGTGAGACTCGTAGTGATGGTACGAAGGTGGGTTATGTTCGAATTTTAGAATTCAACTCTCTTATTAAAGGAAAGCTCGAGGAAGCCCTGGCGAGACTGGAAAATGAGGGTGCTAATGCATTCGTCCTTGATGTTCGAAGCAACCCAGGGGGGGCTTTCCAGAGCGCTGTTGAGATTTCAAGTCTCTTTTTCGAAGATCGCATCGCCACCTACGTGGTTGACAGTAATGAAGTTGAGCTTCCATTCAAAACGACGAAGGGTCGAGTACTGGTGAATCCCCAGTACCCCATTGCAATTTGGGTTGATGCGGGTTCAGCCTCGGCATCAGAGGTATTTGCTGGCTCCATGCACGATAATTGCCGTGCTGTTGTGATGGGAGAACAAAAGTCTTTTGGTAAGGGCCTAATTCAGGCAGTGTATGGATTGAAGAATGGGGCGGGACTAGTATTGACAGTTGCAAACTACGTCACACCGAATGGTACAATAATTCAAGGACAAGGTATCACTCCTGATATTAAGGGAAAGGTTGCAATTGACTTCCCCGGCCTTAGCACTGATACGTCGAAAGTCGATTTTAGAGATATTTCGAAAAGGCTCGGCCCAGACATGTGCACGCTTCCTCAACCACGTTAGTTATAACAACAGCCCGGATAGAGAAGAAACAGGTTTAAAATCATAATTTAATTGTTTTTGACAATTTTAAAGCGCGATATGCTTCGTACGATTTGGGAGACAAAAAAATGGCAGGAGCAACCCTATCTGTACTGGTTGTTTGCTGATCCAAATGGCTCAAACGCCAGACTAGCACCTCTTTGAAGATACATTATTTCCAGTTTTTCTTGTTCTGTCATTTCGCGTCCCTGTTCTTTTCCCTCTTGTGAGTTTTTTACAACATTAGGTGGTGGTCCCATAACTTCCCTAGGAGGAGGTGGAGGCTCAAAATAGTGTTTATCGAAGTGTTTATCGATTGTTCCAATAGTATCACTTCCATCTCGTGAATAAGACATTTCTGAGAATGCATTACTGACATCTCGACCTAATTCGGTTGCTTGAACAGCATCCCCTCCCATGCTAGCAATTACTTTGGAAATCGATCTACTGGTACTGGGATTTAAGGGTTCCAATGACATGACACTTAAGGCAGACATGCATGAAATATCTCGCTCTCCTAGTTCCGTAGGTACAGGCTCATCAGGCTCAATATTTGATGGTGGCGATGCTACTGCGGCGACGGGTGCGGGGTTGTCGGTGGATCTGATTCGAGCTCCTAATTTCATTTGCATTTTTTCCCACTCTTGACTACATTGAGGTGCTGGAACTCCCTGTGGTCCCTCATCTTCCGATTCTGTATCGGAACATTCCAGCAAATTAGCCCGAGACTTGGTACCAAATGTATGTGGTCCGTGTGGCGGAGGTACACCTCCATTACTATTGTTACGGTTATTCGCGAATTGCGCTGGTTCCCATATCGGGTCGGGTTCATAGCTTGCAATACTGGCCAAGGCTTGTGATTGTTCCCCGAAGGATGTTCCTGTCGGTTGAAGAAGGTGATGCTCTGCACTTGTCATGGATATAGATCCAAAGCTGTAGCCTGGATCCTTAACGAGACCTCCTCCAACCGGTTCAGGCACAACACTTTCGGCAGCAGCAGCCGCAGCTGCATCGAAATTTTTAATTGGGAATTGGATCGATGGTTCTTCCACGTTGGATGATCCAGTTCTAGGGTTGCTGGTACCATGACCGCTCGTTCGACTGGATTCATTTGGATCAGATTGCGATTGGGGGTGTGGCTGTGATAGGTCCTGATTTCGGTTGCTGGAGTCTTTAGATGTACCAGTTGAAGCAGAAGGATCTGCTCGCTTTCTTCGTCCAGTCTGTTTGGTGTGATCCCCTTGTGGTGCATGTGATGATACGGGAGGTGGTACCTGTGGCCGTAAGACTTGAGGATGATGATAAGCTTGCGCATTGGGTGGCATTCCCGGCTGCATAGATGGGACCATGGAGGGAGGATAGTTGTTCTGAGGCATATTATATGTGGGATACATTCCACCGCTGCCCATTGCCGGTGAACCCATCATGCCCGGCGACTGGTTAGGTGGTGCTGGGGGTGCTGCCGGTGGTGGCATATTAGCCTGCATGGGGTTGTTGGGTGTAGCAGGAGCGCCGGCTTTAGCAGCATCGGGATTGACATTGGTGGAAGGAAGATAGGAAGGGACGATGGAGGCTTTTGGAGTTTTTTTCTTTTTTGCAGTACTGGCCTTCGTGGATTTCTCCGTAGAACTGCTCTTCTCCCCATCTTGACGGTCTCCCTCCTTTGAGTCCATATTAATACGTATCGTTGGTGCACCCTCCCTCAAAGCCTGTGACGTCTTTTCAGTAGCTTTGTGGTCGCCTACATCAAACCAAGTCGATGTTGACGAATCCTTCTGTAAAAATCGCCCAGGAGGATTCTGCGAACGAACAGCATTCACGATCGACTTGGACAACAACATTTTTTGTCGCTTCGGGAGTGTAATGTATAGCTGCTTGTTCGCCGCCACCAAGGCTCGCCAGTGATTGTTTCCAACGTGATTATTCGTACCTCCACCTCGGCCGCATAAGACATCATGAGCGTGGGGAGCGGGGATATCCTTCAACGGGTAGTCGCTAAAGTTGCTGTAAGTTCCGTCCATCGTTGGCGCTGTACATGGACGTTGTGCTGAGCTCAAATCGCTTTTGCTCACGTAGTAGACCTAGTCTATCCGTGAAAGAGTGCCAGATCGAAGACGACTCCTGAGTCCTGGAGTCGCCCGATGGTCAGCTACAGAGAAATGGGCCAAAATGCGACAAAAAGCGACTGTCAGTCCATCCGTTTTTTC